>JAYKTQ010000183.1:0-49734 GCA_036010785.1 Ammospiza maritima maritima | reverse complement strand
GGGATTGGGATTTTGGGGGATTTTGGGGAGGAATTTGGGGTGAATTTGGGGGGATTTGGAACTCTTAAGATGGAGATTTCGGGGGCAAAATTGGAGGGAATTGGGCAAAACTGAGGGAGATTGGGGAAGAATTTGGGGGAGAATTTTTTGGGGTTTGTCACTCCCAGGATTGACATTTTTAGAGATGAATTTGAAGAGAATCTCATCATATTTCGGGCAATTTCGGGGCGAATTTCAGCAGATTTGAGTGGAAAATGGGGTGAATTTTGGGGGAAATTCAGGATAAATTTCAGTTTTCATTCTGAATTTCCCTGAATTTCCCCCAGGTGTTTTTCCCCTCCGCGCTAGTTCCAAGTTGGGAATTTTTGGTGATTTTGGGGAGAGAATTTGGGGCAAATTTAGGGGAATTTTGGGGAGGAATTTGGGTGAATTATGGGCCAAAAAGGAGGATTTGGGAAGAATTTGGGGGAGAATTTCTGGGGATTTGGCACTGCTGGGATTGGGATTTTGGGGGGATTTTGGGGAGGAATTTGGGGTGAATTTGGGGGATTTGGAACTCTTAGGATTGAGATTTTGGGGGGCAAATTTGGGGAAATTTGAGGGGATTTTGGGGGAATTTCGGACTCCTGGGATTGGGATTTCGGGGATGAATTTGGGGCAAATTGAGGGGAATTTTGGGGAGGAATTTGGGTGAATTTTGGCGTCAAATTTAGGAGGATTTGGGGGAGAATTTCTGGGATTTGGCACTCCTGGGGTTGGGATTTTGGGGGGATTTGGGGGAGGAATTTGGGTGAATTTGGGGGATGATTTTTTGGGGTTTGTCACTCCTAGGATTGACATTTTTAGACGTGAACCTGAAGAGAATTTCGTCATATTTAGGGCAATTTAGAGCCAATTTCAGCAGATTTGAGTGGAAAACGGGGTGAATTTTAGGGAAAAATTCAGGATAAATTTCAGTTTTTATTCGGAATTTCCCCGAATCTCCCCCCAGGCGTCCGCGGGGGTTTCCGCGTGTCCTTCCCGCTGCGCACCAATTCCAAGTTGGGAATTTTTGGTGATTTTGGGGAGAGAATTTGGGGCAGATTTAGGGGAATTTTGGGGAGGAATTTGGGGGAGAATTTTTTGTGATTTGGGACTCCTGGCATTGACATTTTTAGAGGTGAATTTGAAGAGAATCTCATTCATATTTTGGGCAATTTTAGAGCCAATTTCAGCAGATTTTTGAGGAGATCCAGATGAAAATTTCAGGCTAAATCTCTAGTTTTTATTTCGAATTTTCCCGAATCTCCCCCCAGGCGTCCGCGCACCAATTCAAAGTTGGGAATTTTTGGTGATTTTGGGGAGGGAATTTGGGGCAAATTGAGGGGAATTTTGGGGAGGAATTTGGGTGAATTTGGGGCATGATATTTTGGGGTTTGTCACTCCCTGGCATTGACATTTTTAGAGGTGAATTTGAAGAGAATCTCATCACATTTCGGGCAATTTTAGAGCCAATTTCAGCGGGGTTTTTTGAGGAGATTCAGGGTGAAATTTCAGGCTAAATCTCAGTTTTTAATTTGAATCTCCCCCAGGCGTCCGCGGGGGTTTCCGCGTGTCCTTCCCGCTGCGCACCAATTCCAAGTTGGGAATTTTTGGTGATTTTGGGGAGAGAATTTGGGGCAAATTTAGGGGAATTTTGGGGAGGAATTTGGGTGAATTTGGGGGATGATATTTTGGGGTTTGTCACTCCTGGCATTGACATTTTTAGAGGTGAATTTGAAGAGAATTTCGTCATATTTCGGGCAATTTTAGAGCCAATTTCAGTGGTTTTGAGGAGATTCAGGTGAAATTTCAGGCTAAATCTCAGTTTTTAATTTGAATCTCCCCCAGGCGTCCGCGGGGGTTTCCGCGTGTCCTTCCCCCTGCGCAAAAATTCCAAGTTGGCAATTTTTGGTGATTTTGGGGGGAGAATTTGGGGCAAATGTAGGAGAATTTAGGGAGGAATTTGGGGGATGATTTTTTGGGATTTGTCACTCCTGGCATTGACATTTTTAGAGGTGAATTTGAAGAGAATCTCATCATGTTCTAGGGCAATTTTAGAGCAAAAATGGGGTGAATTTTGGGAAAAATTCAGGCTAAATCTCAGTTTTCATTCTGAATTTTCCCGAATTTCCCCCAGGCGTCCGCGGGGGTTTCCGCGTGTCCTTCCCGCTGCGCACCAACTACATGTTCGCGCGGCGTCCGTCCGTCCGTCCGCAGCCCGCTGGGCGCCGTGTCCGTGTGTCTGTGGCTGCGCCCGGGCGCCGCCCCAACCCTGGGCACCCCCTTCTCGGTACGCGGCGCCCGGCAGCCCAACGAGCTGGTGCTGCTGGCCTGGGGCGGGCGGCCCCTCGAGCTGCTCGTCGACGACCAGGTCAGCAGAATTCCGCTTTTTTTTGGAAATTTAAAAATTTAAAATTTAAAAAAAAAAAATTTAAAAAAAATCGGGTTTCTTTGGGGGGATTTTTGGGGGGGGGGGGGGGGTCACCCGGGCGGGGTTTTTGCGATGGTTTCGGACAGTTCGGGTTATTTCGGTGCGGTTTTTTTGGGTTATTTTGGGTAAATTTATGATTTTTCTGTGTCCCCCAGGCGGTGGCGCTGTCGCTGTCCCCATCCCTGGGCAGGTGGCAGCACCTTTGTGTCACCTGGGCGGGGTTTGGGCTCACCCGGGCGGGGTTTTTGGGCTGATTTTGGGACAGTTTGGGTGATTTCAATGCGGATTTTTGGTGTTGTTTTATATAATTTTGTTAATTTGTGTCCCCAGGCGGTGGCGCTGTCGCTGTCCCCATCCCTGGGCAGGTGGCAGCACCTTTGTGTCACCCTGGACGGGGTTTGGGCTCACCCGGCGGGGTTTTTGGGCTGATTTTGGGACAGTTTGGGTGATTTCCGTGCGGTTTTTTTGGGTTATTTTGGGTAAATTTATGATTTTTCTTGTGTCCCCAGGCGGTGGCGCTGTCGCTGTCCCCGGCCCCGGGCAGGTGGCAGCACCTTTGTGTCACCTGGGCGGGGTTTGGGCTCACCTGGGCGGATTTTGGGCTGATTTTCGGACAGTTTGGGTGATTTCAATGCGGATTTTTGGTGTTGTTTTATATAATTTTGTTAATTTGTGTCCCCAGGCGGTGGCGCTGTCGCTGTCCCCATCCCCGGGCAGGTTGCAGCACCTTTTGTGTCACCTGGGCGGGGTTTGGGCTCACCTGGGCGGGGTTTTTGGGCTGATTTTCGGACAGTTTGGGTGATTTCAATGCGGATTTTTGGTGTTGTTTTATGTAATTTTGTTATTTTTCTGTGTCCCCAGGCGGTGGCGCTGTCGCTGTCCCCGGCCCCGGGCAGGTGGCAGCACCTTTGTGTCACCTGGGCGGCCTCGGGGGGCACCTGGAGGAGCTTCCAGACGGGATCCCCGCGGGAGGGGGGAGGGGCTCGCCCCGTGCCACCCCTGAGGCCGCACGGGGTGCTGGTGCTGGGCCAGGAGCAGGTGAGGGACACAGGTGTGCCCAGGTGTGCCCAGGTGTGAGCCCAGGTGTGTCTGAGCGTGCCCAGGTGGGCCTGAGTGTGACTCTGGGTGTGCCCAGGTGTGTTACCTGAAGGCCGCACGGGGTGCTCATGCTGGGCCAGGAGCAGGTGAGGGACAGGTGTGCCCAGGTGTGCCCAGGTGTGAGCCCAGGTGTGTCTGAGTGTGACTCTGAGCGTGCCCAGGTGTGCCCAGGTGTGCCTGAGTGTGCCCAGGTGTGTTACCTGAGAGTGCACGGGGTGCTGGTGCTGGGCCAGGAGCAGGTGAGGGACAGGTGTGAGCTCAGGTGTGCCCAGTGTGTCTGAGTGTGACTCTGAGCATGCCCAGGTGCGTCTGAGTGTGCCCAGTGTGCCCAGGTGTGTCTGAGTGTGACTCTGGGTGTGCCCAAGTGTGTGTCCAGGTGTGTGCCCAGGTGTGTTACCTGAGAGTGCACGGGGGTGCTGGTGCTGGGCCAGGAGCAGGTGAGGGACAGGGTGTGCCCAGGTGTGCCCAGGTGTGAGCTCAGGTGTGTCTGAGCGTGTGCCCAGGTGTGCCCAGGTGTGTTACCTGAGACCGCACAGGGGTGCTGGTGCTGGGCCAGGAGCAGGTGAGGGACACAGCTGTGAGCCCAGGTGTGCCCAGGTGTGACTCTGAGTGTGCACAGGTGCGTCTGAGTGTGCCCAGGTGTGTCTGAGTGTGACTCTGGGCGTGCCCAGGTGTGTTACCTGAGAGCGCATGGGGTGCTGGTGCTGGGCCAGGAGCAGGTGAGGGACAGGTGTGAGCACAGGTGTGCCCAGGTGTGTGCCCAGGTGTGTGCCCAGGTGTGTTACCTGAGAATGCACGGGGTGCTGGTGCTGGGCCAGGAGCAGGTGAGGGACAGGTGTGAGCACAGGTGTGCCCAGGTGTGTGCCCAGGTGTGCCCAGGTGTGTGCCCAGGTGTGTCTGAGTGTGACTCTGGGCGTGCCCAGGTGTGTTACCTGAGAGCCCACGGGGTGCTCGTGCTGGGCCAGGAACAGGTGAGGGACAGGTGTGAGCTCAGGTGTGCCCAGGTGTGTGCCCAGGTGTGACTCTGGGTGTGCCCAGGTGTGTTACCTGTGCCCAGGTGTGACTCTGGGTGTGCCCAGGTGTGTTACCTGTGCCCAGGTGTAGCTGTGATTGTCCCCAGGTGTGCCCAGATGTGTCCCCGGGTGTGCCCAGATGTGTTACCTGTGCCCAGGTGTAGCTGTGATTGTCCCCAGGTGTGCCCAGGTGTGACTCTGGTGTGCCCAGGTGTGACTCTGGGTGTGCCCAGGTGTGTTACCTGTGCCCAGGTGTAGCTGTGATTGTCCCCAGGTGGCCCAGGTGTGTCCGAGTGCCTCCAGGTGAGCTCAGGTGTGCCCAGGTGTGAGTCTGTGTGTCCCAGGTGTGCCCAGGTGTGCCCAGGTGTGTCTGAGTGTGCCCAGGTGTGAGCTCAGGTGTGTTTAAGTGCCCCCAGGTGTGCCCAGGTGTGGGACAGGTGTGTCCGAATGTGCTCCAGTGTGTCTAGGAGTGTGCCCAGGTGTGCCCAGGTGTGTCTGACTGTGCCCAGGTGTGCCCAGGTGTGCCCAGGTGTGTCTGACTGTGCCCAGGTGTGCCCAGGTGTGATTCTGTGTGTGCTCAGGTGTGACTGTGGGTGTGTTCAGGTGTGTGTCCAGGCGTGTGCCCAGGTGTGCCCAGGTGTGATTCTGTCTGCGCTCAGGTGTGTCTGACTGTGCCCAGGTGTGCCCAGGTGTGATTCTGTGTGTGCCCAGGTGTGCTCAGTGTGACTGTGGGTGTGCCCAGGTGTGCCCAGGTGTGCTCAGGTGTGCCCAGGTGTGCCCAGGTGTGACTGTGGGTGTGCCCAGGGTGTGCCCAGGTGTGTGCCCAGGTGTGCCCAGGTGTGCCCAGGTGTGCTCAGGTGTGACTGTGGGTGTGCCCAGGTGTGCCCAGGTGTGCCCAGGTGTGCCCAGGTGTGTGCCCAGGTGTGCCCAGGTGTGCCCAGGTGTGCTCAGGTGCGCTTTACCTGTTGCAGGACACCCTCGGGGGCCGCTTTGACGCCACGCAGGCGTTCGTGGGGGACCTGGCCGAGCTGCACCTGTGGAGCCGCGCCCTGGCCCCGCCCGAGGTGGCGGCGCTGGCCAGGTGTGACGCACCTGCCCGGGGAGACCTGCTGGCCTGGGCACAGGCGGGGCTGGAGCTGCACGGGGGCGTCACCACCCTGCCCTTCGAGCCCTGCACCTGAGACACACCTGGAGCACACCTGGAACCCCAAACCTCACCTGGGAACCACCTGAGATACACCTGGAGCACACCTGAGGGACACCTGAGATACACCTGGAGCACACCTGGAACACCTGGGGGCGTCACCACCCTGCCCTTCGACCCTGCACCTGAGAGACCCCAAAACCCACCTGGGAATGACCTGAGACACACCTGAGATACACCTGGAACACACCTGAGACACCTGAGATACACCTGGAACCCCAAACCTCACCTGGAACACACCTGAGGGACACCTGGAACACACCTGAGACACACCTGGAACACGTGGGAACCACCTGGAGGTGTCACCGCCCTGCCCTTCGAGCCCTGCACCTGAGGGGACCCCAAAACTCACCTGAGACACACCTGAGATACACCTGAGATACACCTGGAACACACCTGAGGGACACCTGGAGGCGTCCACCACCCTGCCCTTCGACCCCTGCACCTGAGACACACCTGGAGCACACCTGGAACCCCAAACCTCACCTGGGAATCACCTGAGAGACACCTGGAACACACCTGAGGGACACCTGGCAGTGTCACCACCCTGCCCTTCGAGCCCTGCACCTGAGAGACCCAAACCTCACCTGAGACACACCTGGAGCACACCTGGAACACCTGGAGGTGTCACCACCCTGCCCTTTGAGCCCTGCACCTGAGACACCTGAGGGACACCTGGAACACACCTGAGACACACCTGGAGCACACCTGGAATACCTGGGAACCACCTGGAGGCGTCACCACCCCGCCCTTCGACCCCTGCACCTGAGGGACCCCAAAACTCACCTGAGACACACCTGGGGTACCTGGAACATCCCAAAACTCACCTGAGAGACCCCAAAACTCACCTGAGACACACCTGGAACCCCAAACCGCACCTGAGAGACACCTGGGAGACACCTGGGAGACACCTGCACCCCAGAACTCACCTGGGAATCACCTGAGAGACACCTGAGAGACACCTGGAGCGTCACCACCCCCGCCCCTTCGACCCCTGCACCTGAGGGACACCAAAACTCACCTGAGACACACCTGGAACACACCTGAGGGACACCTGGAGGTGTCACCACCCTGCCCTTCGAGCGCTGCACCTGAGAGACAGCTGAACACAGCTGAACATCCCAAAACTCACCTGAGATACACCTGGAACACCTGAGAGACACCTGGGAGACACCTGGAACACCTCAAAACTCACCTGAGAGACCCCAGAACTCACCTGGGAACTCACCTGAGACCCCAAACCTCACGTGGGAATCACCTGAGATACACCTGGAACACCCCAAAACTCACCTGAGAGACACCAGGAACACCTGAGCGCACCTGGAACACCCAAAACTCACCTGAGAGACACCAGGAACACCTGAGCGCACCTGGAACACCCCAAAACTCACCTGAGAGACCCAAGAACTCACCTGAGACACACCTGAGACACACCTGAGACACACCTGAGAACACCTGAGAGACTCCTGGAACACCCCGAAACTCACCTGGGACCCCAAAGCTCACCTGGGAATCACCTGAGACACACCTGAGAGACACCTGGAACACCTGAGAACTCACATGGGACACACCTGGAACACCTGAGAGCACCTGGAACACCCCAAAACTCACCTGGGAGACCCCGGAACTCACCTGGGAGCCCAAAGCTCACCTGGGAATCACCTGAGAGACACCTGGAACACCTGGGAGACCCCGGAGGCTCACCTGGGAGCCCACCTGGGACCCCAAAACTCACCTGGGAATCATCTGAGAGACACCTGGAGCACCTGAGATACACCTGGAACACCCCAAAACTCACCTGAGAGACCCCGGAGCTCACCTGGGAGCCCAAAGCTCACCTGGGAATCACCTGAGAGACACCTGGAACACCTGGGAGATCCCGGAGCTCACCTGGGGGCGTCACCAGCCTGCCCCTCGACCCCTGCACCTGAGACACAGCTGGGCACAGCTGGAACACCCCAAAACTCACCTGAGAGACCCCAAACCTCACCTGGGAATCACCTGAGACACACCTGGAACACCTGGGAGACCCCGGAGCTCACCTGGGAGCCCACCTGGGACCCCAAAACTCACCTGGGAATCATCTGAGAGACACCTGGAGCACCTGAGATACACCTGGAACACCCCAAAACTCACCTGAGAGACCCCGAGCTCACCTGGAATCACCTGAGAGACACCTGGAACACCTGGGAGACCCCGGAGCTCACCTGGGACCTCACCTGGGAGCCCAGAACTCACCCTGGTTCAGTTCAGGGCCGTTCCCGCGTCTGCTCCTCGCTCAGTGCAGATCAACGATCAATGAATCGCGGATCGATAAATCCTCAATCAGCGAGCGCCGCGGTAACGAACCGCACATCGATCAATCGATAATCAATAAATCATAAATCGATAAATCATAAATCATAAACCAATAATTCATAAATCAATAATCAATAAATCGATAATCAAGAAATAATAAATCAAGAAATAATAAATCAATAATCAATAAATCATAAGTCAATAAATCATAGATCAATAATCAAGAAATCATAATCAATAATTCAAGAAATCATAAATCAATAAATCATGAATCAATAAATCCTGAATCAATAAATCATAAATCAATAATCAATAAATCACAAATCAATAAATCAAAAATAAATCATTAAATCATAAATCAAAATCAATAAATCAATAAATTATAAATCAATAATCAACAAATCATAAGTCAATAAATCATAGATCAATAAATCATAAATCAATAATCAAGAAATCATAAATCAAGAAATCATAATAAATAAATAAATAATCAATAATCAATAAATAATAAATCAAGAAATCATAAATCATAAATCAAAAATCAATAAATCAATAAATTATAAAATCAATAATCAAACAAATCATAAGTCAATAAATCATAGATCAATAAATCATAAATGAATAATCACTAAATCATAAATCAAGAAATCATAATAAATAAATAAATAAATAAATAATCAATAATCAATAAATAATAAATCAAAAATCAATAAATCAATAAATTATAAATCAATAATCAACAAATCATAAGCCAATAAATCATAGATCAATAAATCATAAATCAATAATCCATAAATCATAAATCAATAATCAATAAATCATAAATCAAGAATTCATAATAAATAAATAAATAATCAATAATCAATAAATAATAAATCAAGAAATCATAAATCATAAATCAATAAATCAATAATCAATAAATCAATGATCAATAAATCATAAATCAATAATAAATCAATAAATCAATAAATCAATAACCAATAATAAATCATAAATCAATAAATCAATAACCAATAAACCAAAAATCAATAACAATCGATCCTTTGGAGAGGCGGAGCCGCGGTTCCCAGCCCTTCCCCCGCCCCGGGCAGCCCGAACCAAATAAAATAAAATAAAAATAAAAATAAAAATAAAATAAATGAACAAACCCGCAGCTGCTGCTCCGTTCTTTGCTCCAATCCCTTTCTGCCTTTCGCTTTCATTTTCCGGTTTTCCATTTTTAATTCTAATTCTTCTATTTTATTTCACTTTATTTATTTTTTAGTTTTATTTTTATTTTATTTTATTTTTAAAGCGCCGCAAATTGAAGTGCCGTAAATCACAACTGCCGTAAAGCGCGACTGTCGTAAATAGTGACGTAAAGCGCGACTGTCGTAAAAGGCGCCGTAAAGCGCGGCTGTCGTAAATAGTGACGTAAAGCGCGACTGTCGTAAAATGTGCCGTGAAGCGCGGCTGTCGTAAATACTGCCGTGAAGCGCGACTGTCCTAAAAGGCGCCGTGAAGCGCGACTGTCGTAAAAGGCGCCGTAAAGCGCGACTGTCGTAAACACTGCCGTAAAGCGCGACTGTGGCAAATGGTGCCGAAAAGCGCAACTGTCGAGAAAGGCGTCGGAAATAACGACTGTCGTGAAATATGCCGTAAAGCGCGACTGTCGTAAATAGTGACGTAAGCGCAACTGTTGCAAAAGGCGCCGTAACGCGCGACTGTCGTAAAAGGTGCCATAAAGCGCGACTGTCATAAATACTTTCATAAAGCACGACTTTCGCAAAAGGTGCCGTAAAGCGCGACTGTCGTAAAAGGTGCCGTAAAGCGCGACTGTCATTAAGCTGCTGTAAAGCGCAACTGTCGTAAAAGGTGTCGGAAATAACGACTGTCGTAAAATGTGCCATAAAGTGCAACTGTCGTAAAAGGTGCAATAAAGAGCGACTGTCGCAAATACTGCCGTAAGGCACGACTGTCGCAAAAGGTGCCGTAACACGCAACTGTCGTAAAAGGTGCCGTAAAGCGCGACTGTCATTAAGCTGCTGTAAAGCGCGACTGTCGTAAAAGGCGTCGGAAATAACGACTGCCGTAAAATGTGCCATAAAGCGCAACTGTCGTAAAAGGTGCAATAAAGAGCGACTGTCGTAAATACTGCCGTAAGGCACGACTGTCGCAAAATGTGCCGTAAAGCGCGACTATCGTGAAAGGTGCCGTAAAGCACGACTATCATAAATACTTTCGTAAAGTGCGACTGTCGCAAAAGGTGCCGTAAAGCGCAACTGTCGTAAAAGGTGCCATAAAGCGCAACTGTGGCAAATGGTGCCGTAAGGCACGACTGTTGTAAAATCTGCCGTAAAGCACAACTATCGTGAAAGGTGCCATAAAGCGCAACTGTCATAAATACTTTCATAAAGCGTGACTTTTGCAAAAGGTGCCGTAACGCGCAACTGCCGTAAAAGGTGCCGTAAAGCGCGACTGTCATTAAGCTGCTGTAAAGCGCGACTGTCGTAAAAGGCATCGGAAATAACGACTGTCGTAAAAGGCCCTGTAAAGTGCGACTGTCGTAAATACTGCCGTGAAGCGCGACTGTCGTAAAAGGCGCCGTGAAGCGCGACTGTCGTAAATACTGCCGTAAAGCGCGACTGTGGCAAATGGTGCCGAAAAGCGCAACTGTCGAGAAAGGCGTCGGAAATAACGACTGTCGTGAAAGGTGCCGTAAAGTGCAACTTTCGCAAAAGGTGCCGTAAAGAGCGACTGTCATTAAACTGCCGTAAAGCGCGACTGTCGTACAAGGCGCCGGAAAGCGTGACTGTTGTAAATACTGTCGTGGAGCGCGAGTGTCGTGAAAGGCAGCGCTGTTTCCCAGCCGCGTTTCCCGGGATCCCCGGACACGGTTTTTATCGAGCTCTTTATTTATCTCCCGCCGCTCCCGGAGCCGTTCCCGCAGCGGCTCCGCCCCACCGAGCTCCGCCCCTGTGAGTCCATCACGGGTCACGGCCCGAGCTCCCCTCGGGACCCGCAGCTCCGGCACCCCCGGTCCCGCCGCTTTCCCCAAGTCCCCCGAGTCCCCTTGGCCGCCCCGGCTCGGCGGTGCCGTCCCCACCCGCGGTTAAAGCCGGCCCCGCAATCCCCGCTCCCGGCACGGCCCCGGCCCTGCCGAGCCGCGCCGTGCCCAGCCCCGTGCCCAGCCCCGTGCCCAGCCCCGTGCCCAGCCCCGTGCCCGGCCCCGTGCCCGGCCCCGTGCCCGGCCCCGTGCCCAGCCCCGTGCCCAGCCCCGTGCCCAGCCCCGTGCCCAGCCCCGTGCCCAGCCCCGTGCCCAGCCCCGCCTCCCGGCCGCTCCTCCCGCCGGCCCGGCAGCGCCTCCCGCAGGCACGGCCGCAGCCCCCGCGTCCCGTCCCGGCTCCCGTTCCCCTCACAGCCCCGGCTCCCGTTCCCCTCACAGCCCCGGCTCCCGTTCCTGCAGCCCCGTTCTCCTCACAGCCCCGTTCCCGTTCCCCTCACAGCCCCGGCTCCCGATCCCGCAGCCCCGGCTCCCGTTCCCCTCACAGCCCCGGCTCCCGTTCCTGCAGCCCCGTTCCCGTCCCCTCACAGCCCCGGCTCCCGTTCTTGCAGCCCCGTTCCCCTCACAGCCCCGTTCCCGTTCCCGCACTGCCCGGCTCCCGATCCCCTCACAGCCCCGGCTCCCGATCCCCTCCCAGCCCCGGCTCCCGATCCCCTCACACCCCCGGCTCCCGTTCCCGCAGCCCCGGCTCCCGTTCCCTTCACAGCTCCCTGTCCGCAGCTCCGCCATCGTCCCCCGTTCCCAGCAGCCCCAGCTCCCGATCCAGCAGCCCCGTGTCCCGTTCCCCTCACAGCTCCGGCTCCCGATCCTGCAGCCCCGGCTCCCGTTTCGCAGCTCCGCCACCGTTCCCCGTTCCCCTCACAACCCCGGCTCTCGTTCCCCTCCCAGCCCCTGCCCCGTTTCGGCAGCCCCGTTCCCTTCACGGCTCCGTGTCCGGGGCTCCGCCGGCGCCTCCCCGCCGCCATTTTGGCTCCCCCCTTCACGGCGCCCCACTGACGCTCCGCGCGCATGCGCAGTTCCGGCAGCCAGCCCCACCCCCCCCGCGATATCGCTCCGCGCCGCCGCTTCCCAGCGCTCCGGGATCGGCAGCGCGCGATGCGCAGTCCTACACATTGGCTGTATCCTTCCGCGCCTCTGCCGGGGCTTGAGATCCGGGAGCAGCCGCATCACCGAGAGATCCCTCCGCACGCAGCGCGTGACGTGATGCGGTTCACGCGGGGTATCCCTCCGCGTCATCGCCCCGCCCGCTCCCAGCGCAGAGAGGAACTAACTTTTCTCTCAAATTCCCCCCAAAACTCCCCCAAATCGGCCCCCAATTCCCCCTAAATTCCTCCAAAATTGGCTTCAAAAACTGTCCCCAAAATTGGCACCAAATTCCCCCCAAAACTCCCCAAAATCGGCCCCCAATTCCCCCTAATTTCCTCCAAAATTGGCTTCAAACCACCTCAAAAACCGCCCCGAAAATTGGCACCAAATTCCCCCAAAACTCGCCAAAATCGGCCCCAAAGTCCCCCAGAATTTGCCGCGAAAGTCCCCCAAAACTTCCCCCCAAAATGCCCCAAATTCCCCCTAAATTTGCTCCAAAATTCCCCCAAAATTTCTTCCCAAAATTCTCCAAAAAGCCTCTAACTCCCCCAAAACTGGCCTCAAAATTCCCCCAAAATTGGCCCCAAAGTGCCCCGAATTCTTCTCAAAAATTGGCCCCAAAAATGCCCCAAATTCTACCAAAATCCCACAAAATTACCCCAAAATTGGCCCCAAAATTCCCCCCCAAAATGCCCCAAATTCCTCCCAAAAATTTGCCCCAAAAATGCCCCAAATTTTCCTAAAATTCCCCCCAAAATTGGCCCCAAATTCCTCTCAAAATTGGCCCCAAAAATGCCCCCAAATTCTACCAAAATCCCACAAAATTACCCCAAAATTCCCCCCAAAATGCCCCAAATTCCTCCTGAAAATTTGCTCCAAAAATGCCCCAAATTTTCCTAAAATTCCCCCAAAATTGGCCCCAAATTCCTCTCAAAAATTGGCCCAAAAATGCCCCAAATTCTACCAAAATCCCACAAAATTGGCCCCAAAATTCCCCCCCAAAATGCCCCAAATTCCTGCCGAAAATTTGCACCAAAAATGTCCCAAATTTTCTCAAAATTCCCCCAAAATTGGCCCCAAAGTGCCCCGAATTCCTCTCAAAAATTGGCCCCAAAAATGCCCCAAATTCTACCAAAATCCCACAAAATTACCCCAAAATTGGCCCCAAAATTCCCCCCCAAAATGCCCCAAATTCCTCCAAAAATTTGCCCCAAAAATGCCCCAAATTTTCCTAAAATTCCCCCAAAATTGGCCCCAAATTCCTCTCAAAAATTGGCCCCAAAAATGCCCCAAATTCTACCAAAATCCCACAAAATTACCCCAAAATTCCCCCAAAATGCCCCAAATTCCTCCTGAAAATTTGCTCCAAAAATGCCCCAAATTTTCCTAAAATTCCCCCAAAATTGGCCCCAAATTCCTCTCAAAAATTGGCCCCAAAAATGCCCCAAATTCTACCAAAATCCCACAGAATTACCCCAAAATTGGCCCCCAAATTCCTCCCAAAAAATTTGCCCCAAAAATGCCCCAAATTTTCTCAAAATTTTCCCCAAAATTGGCCCCAAAGTGCCCCAAAGTCCTCACAAAAATTGGCCCCAAAAATGCCCCAAATTCTACCAAAATCCCACAAAAATTACCCCAAAATTGGCCCCAAAATTCCCCCCCAAAATGCCCCAAATTCCTGCCGAAAATTTGCCCCAAAAATGCCCCAAATTTTCCTAAAATTCCCCAAAATTGGCCCCAAATTCCTCTCAAAATTGGCCCCAAAAATGCCCCAAATTCTACCAAAATCCCACAAAATTACCCCAAAATTCCCCCCAAAATGCCCCAAATTCCTCCTGAAAATTTGCTCCAAAAATGCCCCAAATTTTCCTAAAATTCCCCCAAAATTGGCCCCAAAATTCCCCCCCAAAATGCCCCAAATTCCTCCCAAAAATTTGCCCCAAAAATGCCCCAAATTTTCCCTAAAATTCCCCCAAAATTGGCCCCAAATTCCTCTCAAAAATTGGCCCCAAAAATGCCCCAAATTCTACCAAAATCCCACAAAATTACCCCAAAATTCCCCCCCAAAATGCCCCAAATTCCTCCCGAAAATTTGCCCCAAAAATGCCCCAAATTTTCTCAAAATTTGCCCCCAAATTTCCCCCAAAATTCTCAAAATTGGCCCAAAATTTGCCCCAAAATTCCCCAATTTTCCCCAAATTCCCCCCAGAAAATTCCGGAATTTTGGCAGTTTTGGGTTTTTATTTGGGACCATAAATAAAGGGGGGGGGAGGGGGGAGGGGGAGGGGCCGGGACCCCCCGGAGCCCCAAATGTGGAAATTCCCAAATTTTGGGGAATTTTGGGGAATTTTGGGGAATTTTTGGGGAATTTTGGGGAATTTTGGGGAATTTTGGGATTCCTGGGGGGATTTCTGGGAGGATTTGGGGCATTTTTGGGGATTCCCAGAGGAATTTGGGGGTTCCTTGGGGTGAAATTTTGGGATTCCAGATGGAATTTTTGAGAGGAATTTTGGGGAAATTTTGAGAGGAATTTTGGGGAAATTTTTGGGATTCCCAGATGGAATTTTTGAGGGAAATTTTGGGGAAATTTTGAGAGGAATTTTGCGGAAATTTTGGGATTCCCAGATGGAATTTTTGAGGGAAATTTTGGGGGAAATTTTGAGAGGAATTTTGGGGAAATTTTGAGAGGAATTTTGGGATTCCCAGATAGAATTTTTGAGAGAAATTTTGGGGAAATTTTGGGGTGAAATTTTGGGATTCCCAGATGGAATTTTTGAGAGGAATTTTGGGGTCCCCAAAGGGAATTTTGGGGAGATTTTGGGAGGAATTTTGGGATTCCCAGATGGAATTTTTGAGAGGAATTTTGGGGAAATTTTGGGGTGAAATTTTGGGATTCCAGATGGAATTTTTGAGAGAAATTTTGGGGTCCCCAAAGGGAATTTTGGGGAGATTTTGGGAAGAATTTTTGAGAGGAATTTTGGGGAGATTTTGGGGGTGAAATTTTGGGATTCCCAGATGGAATTTTTGAGGGGAATTTTGGGGTCCCCAAAGGGAATTTTGGGGAAATTTTGGGAGGAATTTTGGGATTCCCAGATGGAATTTTTGAGAGGAATTTTGGGGAAATTTTGGGAGGAATTTTGGGATTCCCAGATAGAATTTTTGAGAGAAATTTTGGGGAAATTTTGAGAGGAATTTTGGGATTCCAGATGGAATTTTTGAGAGAAATTTTGGGGTCCCCAAAGGGAATTTTGGGGAGATTTTGGGAAGAATTTTTGAGAGGAATTTTGGGGAGATTTTGGGGAGGAATTTTTGAGAGGAATTTTGGGGAAATTTTGAGAGGAATTTTGGGATTCCCAGATAGAATTTTTGAGAGAAATTTTGGGGAAATTTTGGGGTGAAATTTTGGGATTCCCAGATGGAATTTTTGAGGGAAATTTTGGGGAAATTTTGAGAGGAATTTTGGGGAAATTTTGGGAGGAATTTTGGGATTCCCAGATGGAATTTTTGAGAGGAATTTTGGGGAAATTTTGGGGTGAAATTTTGGGATTCCCAGATGGAATTTTTGAGAGAAATTTTGGGGTCCCCAAAGGGAATTTTGGGGAAATTTTGGGAGGAATTTTGGGATTCCCAGATGGAATTTTTGAGAGAAATTTTGGGGTGAAATTTTGGGATTCCCAGATGGAATTTTTGAGAGGAATTTTGGGGTCCCCAAAGGGAATTTTGGGGAGATTTTGGGAAGAATTTTTGAGAGGAATTTTGGGGAGATTTTGGGGAGGAATTTTGGGATTCCAGATGGAATTTTTGAGAAAAATTTTGGGATTCTCAGATGGAATTTTTGAGGGGAATTTTGGGGACATTTTGAGAGGAATTTTAGGGAAATTTTGGGTGAAATTTTGGGATTCCCAGATGGAATTTTGGGGATTTCTGGGATTCGCAAGGGGCGATTTGGGGATTTTGGGAAGAATTTTGGGGATTTTGGGAAGAATTTTGGGGTTCCCAGGGCTGAAATTTTGGGATTCCCGGGGGGGGGGGAAATTGGGAATTTTAGGAAGAATTTTGGGGCTTCCAAAGGGAATTCTGGGAGGAATTTGGGGAATTTTGGGGCTCCAGGGAAGAAATTTTGGGGATTTTTGGAATTTTGGGGCTTCAGGACGGAAATTTTGGAATTTTGAGATTCCAGTGATGAAATTTGGATTCCCAGGGGGAAATTTTGGGAATTCTGGGGCTCCCATGATGAAATTTTGGAATTTTGGGGCTCTCAGGGGATGAAATTTTGGGAATTTTTGGATTCCAGGACCGAAAATTTTGGGAATTTTGAGGTTCCAATGATGGAATTTTGGGAATTTTGGGAATTTTTTGATTTCCAGGGCTGAAAATTTTGGAATTTTGAGGTTCCAGTGATGAAGTTTTGGGAATTTGGGAATTTTTTGATTTCCAGGCCTGAAAGTTTTTGGAATTTCGAGGTTCCAGTGATGAAATTTTGGGAATTTTGGGCATTTTTTGATACCAGGGTTGAAATTTTGGGAATTTTGGGATTTCAGAGCTGAAATTTGGGGAATTTTGGGAATTTCTGGATTCCTAGGGCTGAAATTTTGGGAATTTTGGGAATTTTAGGATTTCAGAGCTGAAATTTTGGAAATTTTGGGAATTTTGGGAATTTCTGGATTCCCAGGGCTGAAATTTGGGGAATTTTGGGATTCCCAGGGCTGGAATTTTGGGAATTCAGAGGTGAAATTTTGGGAATTTTGGGAATTTTGGGATTTCACGGCTGAAATTTGGGGAATTTTGGGAATTTCTGGGTTCCCAGGGCTGAAATTTTGGGAATTTTGGATTTCCAGGGCTGAAATTTTGGAAATTTTGGGATTTCAGCGCTGAAATTTGGGGAATTTTGGGAATTTTGGGATTTCAGAGCTGAAATTTGGGGAATTTTGGGAATTCTGGGGCTCCCGGAGCCTCTTGGTCCTTTCCCAGTCCGGAGGAATTTTGGGGGAATTTCCCCCAAATTTTTTGGGAATTTTTGGGAGTTTCCAGCTGGGAATTCCGGGGGTCCCGCCCCCTTTGGGGTTTTTGGGGAATTTTGGGCTTTTTCAGGGATTTTCCGGCTTTTTCTTGACGGAAATTCGCTTTTTCCGCGCCGCCAGCATCTCGTAGAAGGGATCCACGCTCACCGCCGCCCTGAAGGGGAAATTTGGGAATTTTTAGGAATTTTTGGGATTTTTTAGGAATTTTTGGGGTCCCAAATCCTTGGGGAAAGCCCTGGAAAAAATTCCAGCCCAAAAAAAATCCCCCCAAAAAAATCAAATTTAAACCCCTCCGCAAAATTAAAATCAAAATAATATAAAAATAACAAAAAAATTCAATTTGTGATATCTTTGGGGATTTTTTTGTGCATTTTTTGGAAAATTTTTGTGAACTTTTTGTGAATTTTTAATGAGGCTTTTAGGAATTTTTGGGAATTTTTTTGGTGATATTTTTGGGGATTTTTTTGTGCATTTTTTGGAAAATTTTTGTGAACTTTTTGTGATTTTTTAATGATGCTTTTAGGAATTTTTGGGAATTTTTTTGGTGATATTTTTGGGGATTTTTTTGTGCATTTTTTGGAAAATTTTTGTGAACTTTTTGTGATTTTTTAATGATGCTTTTAGGAATTTTTGGGAATTTTTTTGGTGATATTTTTGGGGATTTTTTTTTGCATTTTTTGGAAAATTTTCGTGAATTTTTTGTGATTTTTTAATGATGCTTTTAGGAATTTTTGGGAATTTTTTTTGTGATATTTTTGGGAATTTTTTTTTTTTTTTGGTAATTTTTTTCTGAATTTCTGGGGAAGTTTTTTTTGATATTCTGTGAATTTTTTGGAAAATTTTTGTGAACTTCTTGTGATTTTTTAATGATGCTTTTGGGATTGTTTTGGTGATATTTTTGCGGATTTTTTTTTTTTTTTTGGTAATTTTTTTCCGAATTTCTGGGGAATTTTTTTTTATATTTTCGAGATTTTTTGGGTGAATTTTTTAGGATATTTTGGTGATTTTTTTTCGTCTCTCACTACACAGATTGAACCCCAAAAATTCCCATTTTAACGCCAAAAAATCCGATTTTGACCCTGCAAAATCCCATTTTCACCCCCCAAACCCCCGTTTTTCAACCTCCCCGATTGGTTTTGAATTTTTTTTAAATTTTTGGGTTTTTTGAGTCCTCACTGGATGGATTTGATCCACTCGTCCTTCTGCTCGCGGGTCGGCGCCGAGATCCGGTACACGACGGGTAAAGGATCCCCCAAATGTTTTATGGAGATTTTAGGAATATTTGTGATTTTTTGGGGAGTTTTTTGGTGATATTTTTATGAATTTTTGGACAATTTTTGCTGATATTTTACAAGGAATTTTTGAGGAATTTTTTGGGGGATTTTTTGTGAATTTTTTGGAAAATTTTTGTGAACTGTTTGTGATTTTTTTTATGACGCTTTTGGGATTATTGTTGTGATATTTTTGGGGATTTTTTTTGTGCATTTTTTGGAAAATTTTTGTGAACTTTTTGTGATTTTTTAATGACGCTTTTGGGACTTTTTTTTGGTGATATTTTTGGGGATTTTTTTTTTTTTTGTGATTTTTTCCGAATTTCTGGGAATTTTTTTTTGATATTTAGGGGATTTTTTTGGGTGAATTTTTTAGGATATTTTGGTGATTTTTTTTCGTCTCTCACTACACAGATTGAACCCCAAAAATTCCCATTTTTAACGGCAAAAAATCCCATTTTGACCCTGCAAAATCCCATTTTCACCCCCCAAACCCCCGTTTTTCAACCTCCCCGATTTGGTTTTGAATTTTTTTAAATTTTTGGGTTTTTTGAGTCCTCACTGGATGGATTTGATCCACTCGTCCTTCTGCTCGCGGGTCGGCGCCGAAATGCGGTAGACGACGTGGTTCCCCTCCACCACGCGCCCGTCCGCCTCCGTCTTGCACGCCTTGATCAGCTGCCCTTGTTGTTGGGGATGTAGAGCTCGAAACAGTGCTGCAAAAAACCGGTTCAAACCGGTTCAAACCAGGAAAAAACAGGAAAAAGCAGGAAAAAGCAGCTGGGAAAAAAAACGGGAAAATCTGGGAGTTGTGGGGCCAAAAAGGCGGCAGAAAAATGGGGAAAAAGGGGAGAAATGGGGAAATTCAGGGAATTTGAAGTGGTCTGAAAGGGGTTAAAAACCAGTATAAACCAGTTTGGACCAGCACAAACCAGTTGGGAAAAAACCGGGAAAATCTGGGACTTGTGGGGCCAAAAAGGCGGCAGAAAAAATGGGGAAAAAGGGGGAGAAATGGGGAAATTCAGGGACTTTAAAATGGTCTGAAAGGGGTTAAAAACCAGTATAAACCAGTTTGGACCAGTACAAACCAGCTGGGAAAAAAACTGAGAAAATTGGGACTTGTGGGGCCAAAAAGGTGGCGGAAAAATGGGGAAAAAGGGGGGACAAAAGGGGGGAAATGGGGAGGTTCAGGGACTTTAAAGTGGTCTGGAAAGGGTTAAAAACCAGTATAAACCAGTTTGGACGAGTTTGGACCAGTACAAACCAGTTGGGAAAAACTGGGAAAATCTGGGAGTTTTGGGGCCAAAAAGGCGGCGGAAAAATGGGGAAAAAGGGGGAGAAAAAAGGGGGGAAATGGGGAGATTCAGGGACCAGTTTGGAAAAAAAACGGAAAAATTTGGGAGTTTTGGGACGAAAAATGGAGAAAAATGGGGGGAAAAATGGGGAAAAAACGAGGAAAAAATGAGGAAAAAATGAGGAAAAAATGGGGGGAAAATGGGGAAAAATGGGGAAAAAATGAGGAAAATGGGGAAAAAAATGGGGAAAAATGAGGAAAAAAGGGGGGAAATGGGAAAAATGGGGAAAAATGAGGAAAATGTGGAGAAAAAGTGAGGAAAAAATTGGGAAAAAATAGGGTAAAAAATGAGGAAAAAATGGGGGGAAAATGGGGAAAAAAAGGGGAAAAAATGAGGAAAATATGGGGAAAAATTGGGGAAAAAATGGGAAAAATGGGGAAAAAATGAGGAAAAATGGGGGAAAAATGGGGAAAAAATGGGGAAAAATGAGGAAAAATGGGGAAAAATGAGGAAAAAAATTGGGAAAAAATAGGGTAAAAAATGGGGGGAAAATGGGGAAAAATGAGGAAAAAATGAGGAAAATATGAGGAAAATATGGGGAAAAAATGGGAAAAATGGGGAAAAAATGGGGGAAAAATGGAGTAAAATGAGGAAAAAATGAGGAAAATATGGGGAAAAATTGGGGAAAAAATGGGAAAAATGGGGAAAAAATGAGGAAAAATGGGAAAAAATGGGAAAAATGAGGAAAAATGGGGAAAAATGAGGAAAAAATGGGGAAAAATTGGGGAAAATGGGAAAAAAATGAGGAAAAAATGGGGACAAAATGGGGGAAAAATGAGGAAAAAATGGAGAAAAATGAGGGGGAAAATGGGGAAAAAAATGGGGAAAAAATGAGGAAAAAATGGGGGAAAAATGGGAAAAATGGGGAAAAATGAGGAAAAATGGGGAAAAAAATGGGGAAAAATATGGGAAAAAATGGGGAAAAATGAGGAAAAAATGGGGAAAATTGGGGGAAAATGGGGAAAAATGAGGAAAAAATGGGGAAAAATGGGGGAAAATGGGGGAAAAATGGGAAAAAATAAGGAAAAAATGAGGAAAAATGGGGGAAAATGGGAAAAAATGAGGAAAAAATGAGGAAAAATGGGGGAAAATGGGGAAAAATGAGGAAAAAATGGGGAAAAATGAGGAAAAAATGGGGAAAAATGGGAAAAAAATGAGGAAAAAATGGGGACAAAATGGGAAAAAATGAGGAAAAAATGGAGAAAAATGAGGGGGAAAATGGGGAAAAAATGGGGAAAAAATGAGGAAAAAATGGGGGAAAAATGGGAAAAATGGGGAAAAAAATGAGAAAAATGGGGAAAAAAATGGGGAAAAATATGGGAAAAAAATGGGGAAAAATGAGGAAAAAAATGGGGAAACGTGGGGGAAAAATGAGGAAAAAATGGGGAAAATGGGGGAAAATGGGGGAAAAATGGGAAAAAATGAGGAAAAATGAGGAAAAAAAGGGGATTTTTGGGGAAGATTTGGAGGAATTTTGGGACTTTCTTTGGAGAAATTTGGGGACAATTTTAGGGGATTTGGAGTTGATTTTGAGATGATTTTGGGGGGATTTTTTGGGTAATTTTGAGATGATTTTGGGTAATTTTGGGGTGATTTTTGGTTGATTTTTGGGGTAATTTTGGGCAGAATTTTGGGGTGATTTTGGTGATTTTGGGAGAAATTTTGGGCAGAATTTTGGGGTGATTTTGGTGATTTTTGGAGAAATTTTGGGCAGATTTTTGGGGTGATTTTTGAGATAATTTTGGGCAGAATTTTGGGGTGATTTTGGTGATTTTGGTGATTTTTTTAGGGGTGATTTTGGTGATTTTTGAGATAATTTGGGGCAGATTTTTGGAGGGATTTTGGGAATTTTTGAGGTCATTTTGGGCAGATTTTTGAGGCGATTTTGGGGATTTTTGAGGTGATTTTGGGGATTTTTGAGATAATTTTGGGCAGATTTTCGGGGTGATTTTGGTGATTTTTAAGGTCATTTTGGGCAGATTTTTGGGGTGATTTTGGTGATTTTTTGGGGCATATTTTGGTGATTTTTGAGGTCATTTTGGGCAGAATTTTGGGGTGATTTTGGTGATTTTTGAAATAATTTTGGGCAGATTTTTGGGGTGATTTTGGGGATTTTTGAGGTAATTTTGGGCAGATTTTTGGGGTGATTTTTGAGGTCGTTTTGGGGTGATTTTGGTGATTTTTGGGGTGATTTGGGCGATTTTTGGGGGTTTTCTCTCACCGGTTTGCGCGGATCCTCGACCTCGCGGATGCTCAGGTTCTCCAGGGGGATGATCCCTCGTGGCTCCTTGTCCTGGAAATACAAAATTTTGGGAAATTTTGGGAAATTTGGGGAAATTTTGGGAAATTTGGGGAATTTTTGGGGCATTTCAGAGATTTCTGGGGAATTTTGGGTGAAATTTTGGGCAATTTTGGGGGGATTTTGGGGCAGATTCCCCCTCGGGGATGATCCCTCACAGCTCCCTGTGCTGAAATTCTGGAACTTTGGGAAATTTGGGGAATTTTTGGGGCAGATTTGGGGGATTTTGGGGTTCCCAAGGTGGATTTTGGGGTGAATTTTGGGTGATTTTGTGCAGATTTTTTGGGGTTTTTTGGGTATTTTGGCGCTCCCAAGGTGGAATTTTGGGGTTTTTGGGGTTCCCAAGGTGGATTTTGGGGTGAATTTTGGGTTTTTGGGGTTCCCAAGGTGGATTTTGGGGCGAATTTTGGGGTTTTTGGGCTCTCACCGTGGTGTACTCGAAGCAGTAGAGGCAGACTTGGGATTTTGGGGTGAATTTTGGCAATTTTGGGGTGAATTTTCATCATTTTTGGGGCGAATTTTCACCATTTTTGGGGCATTTTAGGGCAGATTTTCAGGATTTTGGAATTCCTGAGGAAATTTTTGGGGTTCCAAGGTGGATTTTGGGGGTGAATTTTGGGGGATTTTGGGGTTCCCAAGGTGGATTTTGGGGTGAATTTTGGGGATTTTGGGGCTCCCAAGGTGGATTTTGGGGTGAATTTTGGGGTTTTTGGGGTGAATTTTGGGGTTTTGGGGTTCCCAAGGTGGATTTTGGGGTGAATTTTGGGGTTTTTGGGGTTCCCAGGGTGGATTTTGGGGTGAATTTTGGGGTTTTTGGGGTTCCCAGGTGGATTTTGGGGTGAATTTTGGGGTTTTTGGGGTTCCCAAGGTGAATTTTGGGGTTTTTGGGGTTCCCAAGGTGGATTTTGGGGTGAATTTTGGGCGATTTTGTGCAGATTTTTGGGGTTTTTTGGGTATTTTGGTGCTCCCAAGGTGAATTTTGGGGATTTTGGGGTTCCCAGGGTGTATTTTGGGGTGAATTTTGGGGATTTTGGGGTGAATTTTGGGGTTTTTGGGGTTCCCAAGGTGGATTTTGGGGTGAATTTTGGGGTTTTTGGGCTCTCACCGTGGTGTACTCGAAGCAGTAGAGGCAGATTTGGGATTTTGGGGTAAATATTGACAATTTTGGGGCAGATTTTCGCCTTTTTTGGGGCATTTTAGGGCAGATTTTCATGATTTTGGAATTCCTGAGAAAATGTTTGGGGTTCCCAAGGTGGATTTTGGGGTGAATTTTGGGGGATTTTGGGGTTCCCAAGGTGGATTTTGGGGCGAATTTTGGGGATTTTGGGGCTCCCAAGGTGGATTTTGGGGTGAATTTTGGGGTTTTTGGGGTGAATTTTGGGTTTTTGGGGTTCCCAAGGTGGATTTTGGGGTGAATTTTGGGGATTTTGGGGTTCCCAAGTGAATTTTGGGGTGAATTTTGGGGTTTTGGGGTTCCCAAGGTGGATTTTGGGGTGAATTTTGGGGATTTTGGGGCTCCCAAGGTGGATTTTGGGGTGAATTTTGGGGATTTTGGGCTCTCACCATGGTGTACTCGAAGTAGTAGAGGCAGATTTGGGATTTTGGGGAGAATTTTGGGGTTTTTGGGGTTCCCAAGGTGGATTTTGGGGTGAATTTTGGGGATTTTGGGGTCTCACCGTGGTGTACTCGAAGTAGTAGAGGCAGATTTGGGATTTTGGGGTGAATTTTGGGGATTTTGGGGTGAATTTTGGGGATTTTGGGCTCTCACCGTGGTGTACTCGAAGTAGTAGAGGCAGATTTGGGATTTTGGGGTGAATTTTGGGGATTTTGGGGTGAATTTTGGGGATTTTGGGGTCTCACCGTGGTGTACTCGAAGTAGTAGAGGCAGTTGTCGGTCAGGATGAACCAACGGCGCTTCCACGTCTTCACCCGCCCGCCTGCCGGCATTTGGGGCAAATTTGGGCAAAATTGGGAAAATTGGGGAATTTGGGGGGAAATGTTGGAATTTTGGGGGATTTTTGGAGGAATTTTGGGGATTTTTGGGGGATTTTAGGGGGGGTTTCTGGGGATTTTGAGGAAAATTTGGGGGATTTTTGGGGGGATTTTGAGAAAGTTTGGGGGAAAATTTGGAGGAATTTTGGGGAAATTCTTTGGGATTTTGGGAAAATTCTTGGGGATTTTGGGGGAAATTTGGGAGATTTGGGGATTTTTTTTCAGAAATTTTGGGCGGATTTTGGGCGGATTTTGGCATTCCTGGGGCAAAATTTGGGGGGGGTTGGAATTTTTTGGGGGGGGATTTTGGGAATTTGGGAAAATTTGGGAAGATTTCGAATTTTGGGGGGAAATTTGGGGGTTTTGGGGGGAATTCTTTGGGATTTGGGAGGATTTGGGGAGAATTTTGGGAAATTTGGGGTTTTGGGGGGAGTTTGGGGGGGTTACTGGAGATTTTGAGGAAAATTTGGGGGATTTTGAGAAAGTTTGGGGGGGAATTTGGAATATTTTGGAGGAATTTTGGGGAAATTCTTGGGGATTTTGGGGAAATTCTTGGGGATTTTGGGGGAAATTTGGGAGATTTGGGGATTTTTTTTGAGAAATTTTGGGGGGATTTTGGGCGGATTTTGGCATTCCTGGGGCAAAATTTGGGGGGGGTTGGAATTTTTTTGGGGGGATTTTGGGAAAATTTGGGGAGATTTCGAATTTTGGGGGGAAATTTGGGGGTTTTGGGGGGAATTCTTTGGGATTTGGGAGGATTTGGGGAGAATTTGGGGGAATTTGGGATTTTGGGGGGAGTTTTGAGGGAATTTTGGGGGGGGATTTGGAATTTTGGGGAAATTTTAGGGGATTTTGGGGATTTTTGGGGAGATTTGGGGGATTTTGGGGGGGGTCCCAAGCGCTGCCCCTCCCCCACCCCAGCACTCACCTCCTGGGGGGTCCCAAAGGCAGCACCGGGGGGAAATTTGGGAAAATTTGGGAAAATTTGGGGAAATTTCAAAGAAATTTGGGAATTTTGGTGAAATTGGGAAAGTTTTGAAGGAATTTGGGGGGAATTTTGGTAAAATTTGGGGAATTTTGGAGGAATTTTGGGTGGAATTTTGAGGAAATTTGAGATTTTTATTTTTTTTATTAATTTTGAGGGAGTTTGGGTAATTTTGGGGAGGATTTCAGGGAATTTGGGGGAGAATTTTGGCAATTTCGAGAGGTTTTGAAGGAATTTAGGGAATTTTGGGGGAATTTCGGGGGAATTTTTTAAGATTTTGGAAAAATTGGGGAATTTCGGGAGGATTTTGGGAGAATTTGGGGATTTGGGGGAAGAAAGGAAAGAAAGAGAGAAAAAAAATTTCATTAAAATTCAGCAAAACCAAACTGGGAGAGACTGGGGGGAAATGGGAGGGGGCGTGGCCAAGCAAGGTGGGCGTGGCCATGCAAAGTGGGCGTGGCCAAGGGGATTTTCCCACCCACATTAACGCCATAAAAAGAAAAAATAATCCCCCCAAATTTGCATTTTTGAATAATTTAAGTGAGGGTTTTGGGGGGCGTGGCCAGGTGAGGGCGTGGCCTTGTGATGTGGGCGTGGCCTAGACATGGTGGGCGTGGCCAAGCCCAAGCCCCACCCGCTTTTAGCCACATTCAAGCCCCATAAAACCAAAAAAATGCCCCAAAATTGGAATTTTTGGGTAATTTAAATGGGATTTTTGGGGGCGTGGCCAGGTGAGAGTGTGTCCCATGCGTGGTGGGCGTGGCCTTGGAAAAATGGGCGTGGCTAGGGGTGATGCCCCACCCACTTTTAACCACATACAACCCAAACAAAAACCCCAAAATTTGGAAATTTTTCCTATTTTCCCCGGGATTTTGGGGCGTGGCCAGGTGAGGGCGTGGCCCATGTGAAGTGGGCGTGGCTTAGCTGAAGTGGGCGTGGCCATAACCTTGTCCCACCCACTTTAAACCCCCTTAAAACCCAAACAAGCCTTAAAAATTTGCCAAAAAATCTGAATTTTTGAGCAATTTGATCAGGATTTTTTGGGCGTGGCCGGGCGAGGGCGTGGCCCATGTGAAGTGGGCGTGGCTTAGGCGAAGTGGGCGTGGCCATGACCTTGTCCCACCCACTTTAAACCTTAAAACCCAAACAAGCCTTAAAAATTTGCCCGAAAATCGGAATTTTTGAGCGATTTGGTTGGGATTTTTTGGGCGTGGCCGGGCGAGGGCGTGGCCCATGTGAAGTGGGCGTGGCTTAGGCGAAGTGGGCGTGGCCGGGACTTTCTCCCACCCACTTTAAACCCCCTTAAAACCCAAACAAGCCTTAAAAATTTGCCCGAAAATCTGAATTTTTGAGTGATTTGATCAGGATTTTTGGGGCGTGGCCGGGCGAGGGCGTGGCCCATGTGAAGTGGGCGTGGCTTAGCCGAAGTGGGCGTGGCCATGACCTTGTCCCACCCACTTTAAACCCAAACAAGCCTTAAAAATTTGCCTAAAAATCTGAATTTTTTGAGCAATTTGATTGGGATTTTTTGGGCGTGGCAATGTGAAGTGGGCGTGGCTTAGGCGAAGTGGGCGTGGCCGGGACTTTCTCCCACCCACTTTAAACCCCCTTAAAACCCAAACAAGCCTTAAAAATTTGCCCGAAATCGGAATTTTTTAGCGATTTGGTTGGGATTTTTTGGGCGTGGCCGGGCGAGGGCGTGGCCCATGTGAAGTGGGCGTGGCTTAGCCGAAGTGGGCGTGGCCATGACCTTGTCCCACCCACTTTAAACCCAAACAAGCCTTAAAAATTTGCCTAAAAATCTGAATTTTTTGAGCGATTTGGTTGGGATTTTTTGGGCGTGGCCCATGTGAAGTGGGCGTGGCTTAGGCGAAGTGGGCGTGGCCATGACCATATCCCACCCACTTCAAACCCTCCTAAAACCCTAACAAGCCATAAAAATTTGCCAAAAAATCTGAATTTTGACCAATTTCGTTGGGATTTTTTGGGCGTGGCCGGGCGAGGGCGTGGCCCAGGCGGAGTGGGCGTGGCCTGGCGCGGTGGGCGGGGCTTACCCAGCTTGAGCAGCCAGCCCTCGCGGTCGGGGTTGAAGAAGGTGTGCGTGAGGTCGTTGCCGTCGTCCTCGGGGATCTTGAAGGGCTCCGAGCGGATGCTCTCGTACAGGTTCTGAAAATTTGGGCGATTTCGGGGATTTTTGGGAAAATTTGGGAATTTTGGGGGAAAATTTGGGAATTTTGGGGGAAAATTTGGGGGAAATTTGGGCGTTTTTAAGGAATTTTTGGGGCAATTTTGGGGGTTTTAGAGGCGTTTTTATGGGGGGGTTTTATGGGGGAATTTTGGGTAAAATTTGAGTTTTTTTAATTTTTGTGAGTTTTTAGGGATTTTGCGGGAAAAATTGAGGATTTTTTGGGGGAGATTTGGGGATTTTTGGGGATTTGGGGTATTTGTGAATATTTTGTGAATTTTGGGGGATTTAGAGGAATTTTTGGGGGGTTTGGGGAAATTTTGGGTAAAGTTTGAGATTTTTTTTTTTGTGAATTTTTTGGGATTTTGCGGGAAAATTTGAGGATTTTTTGGGGGAGATTTGGGGATTTTTGGGGATTTGGGGTATTTGTGAATATTTTGTGAATTTTGGGGGATTTAGAGGAGTTTTTTTGGGGGGGAGGTTTTATGGGGGAATTTTGGGTAAAATTTGAGATTTTCTTTTTTTTTAAATTTTTGTGAGTTTTTAGGGATTTTGCGGGAAAAATTGAGGATTTTTTTGGGGGAGATTTGGGGATTTTTTGAGAATTTTTGGGATTTGGGGGGGTTTTTGGGGGGATTATTGAGAATTGGGGGAAAATTTGGGGGAAATTTGGAATACTTTGGGAGTTTTGGGGGGATTTTGGGGGGAAATTTGGGAATTTTGGGGGGATTTTTTGTGGATTTTGGGGGATTTTTGGAGGAATTGGGTGGAAATTTTAGGGTATTTGTGAATTTGGGGGATTTGGGGAGAATTTTGGGGAACTTTGGGGATTTGGGAGAAATTTGGGGATTTTGGGCGCCAATTGTAGGAGAATTTCAGAATTTTGTGGGAATTTTTGGGTAATTTGAGCATTTTGGGGAGAAATTTCACCACTAATGTGGCCACACCCACTCAGACCACACCCACCGACCACACCCTCATAAGCCACGCCCCCAAATCCTCATTCAGACCACACCCACCTCCCCCCATGCACCCAAAATCCCCAAAATTTCCATTTTTTTCGCCTTTTTGACCGCCGAATTCCCGTATTTTCGCCCGTTTCTCCCCAAATTTCACCCCAAATGTGACCACACCCACACCTGACCACACCCTCATAAGCCACGCCCCCAACCCGTCATCTAAACGAAACCACGCCCCCAAGTCCCTCCCAATCACCCCAAAATCCCCATTTTTTTCACATTTCTAGCCCCAAAATCCCCAATTTTTCACATTTTTCTCCCCAAATTTCACTCTAAATGTGACCACACCCACTCAGACCCCACCCACCGACCACACCCCCATAGGCCACGCCCCCAAATCCCTCCCAAGGCCCCCAAAATCCCCATTTTTTCCAACTTTTCCCACCCCCCAAACGTGACCACACCCACACCTGACCATGCCCTCATAAGCCACGCCCCCAACCCATCATCTAAACGAAACCACGCCCCCAAGTCCCCCCAATCACCCCAAAATCCCCATTTTTTTCACATTTCTAACCCCAAAATCCCCAATTTTTCACCCCAAATTTCACTCTAAATATGACCACACCCACTCTGACCCCACCCACCGACCACACCCCCATAGGCCACGCCCCCAAATCCCTCCCAAGGCCCCCCAAATCCCCATTTTTTCCCCCCACAATTTTAGCCACAAAATCCCCATTTTTTCCAACTTTTCCCACCCCCCAAACGTGACCACACCCACACCTGACCACGCCCTCATAAGCCACGCCCCCCCGGAAAAAAAAATCCCCATTCAGATCACACCCATCACAAACCACGCCCCCCAAACACCCCTAAAATCCCCATTTTTTCACCTTTTTCCGCCCAAATTTCGCCGTCGCTCCGCCCCCGCCCCCCCGCCCACACCTGCGGCGCACCTGGCCCCGCCCCCCCCGGGGCCCCGCCCACCCTGAGCAGCTCCTCGGGCAGGTCGCCGCCGTCGTTGATGCCGCGGTTCATGGCCACGAAGCGCTCGGCCGACGGCTTGTCGCGCACGTTGGGGTTGTGCAGGCTCGTGTTGAGCATGATCACCGCGAACGACAGCACGTAGCACGTGTCTGGCAGGTGTGTCACAGGTGTGCCGCAGGTGTGCCACAGGTGTGTCACAGGTGGGACAGGTGAGCTCCTAACCCGGCCAGGTGTGTCCTTGTCCCACCCAATTGTGTCCCTGCCCCAGCCAGGTGTGACCCTGAGTCAGCCCAGGTGGGTCTGTGTGAGCCCAGGTGTGCCCAGGTGTGCCCAGGTGGGACAGGAGAGCTCCTAACCTGGCCAGGTGTGTCCCTGTGTCACCCAATTGTGTCCCTGCCCCACCCAGGTGTGACCCTGACTCAGCCCAGGTGTGTCACAGGTGTGTCACAGGTGTGTCACAGGTGGGACAGGTGAGCTCCTAACCCGGCCAGGTGTGTCCTTGTCCCACCCAATTGTGTCCCTGCCCCAGCCAGGTGTGACCCTGAGTCAGCCCAGGTGGGTCTGTGTGAGCCCAGGTGTGCCCAGGTGTGCCCAGGTGTGCCCAGGTGTGTCACAGGTGTGCCCAGGTGTGCCCAGGTGTGCCCAGGTGTGTCACAGGTGTGTCACAGGTGGGACAGGTGAGCTCCTAACCTGGCCAGGTGTGTCCTTGTCCCACCCAGGTGTGGCTCTGAGTCACCTAGGTGTGCCCAGGTGTGCCCAGGTGTGCCCAGGTGTGCCAGGTGTGTTACCTGTGCAGGTGAACACGCCCGGGTTGCACAGGCAGTAGCGCTGGGTGTGTCAGTGATACCCCAGGTGTGCCCAGGTGTGCCAGGTGTGTTACCTGTGCAGGTGAACACGCCCGGGTTGCACAGGCAGCAGCGCTGGGTGTGTCAGTGATACCCCAGGTGTGCCAGGGCTGTGCCCAGGTGTGCCAGGTGTGTTACCTGTGCAGGTGAACACACCCGGGTTGCACAGGCAGCAGCGCTGGGTGTGTCAGTGATACCCCAGGTGTGTCAGTGATACCCCAGGTGTGCCAGGTGTGCCCAGGTGTGTCAGTGATACCCCAGGTGTGCCCAGGTGTGCCAGGTGTGTTACCTGTGCAGGTGAACACGCCCGGGTTGCACAGGCAGTAGCGCTGGGTGTGTCAGTGATACCCCAGGTGTGCCAGGGCTGTGCCCAGGTGTGCCAGGTGATCTCACCTGTGCAGGTGAACACGCCCGGGTTGCACAGGGTGTGTCAGTGATACTCCAGGTGTGTCAGTGATACCCCAGGTGTGCCCAGGTGTGCCCAGGTGTGCCAGGTGTGTTACCTGTGCAGGTGAACACGCCCGGGTTGCACAGACAGTAGCGCTGGGTGTGCCAGTGATACCCCAGGTGTGCCAGGGCTGTGCCCAGGTGTGCCAGGTGATCTCACCTGTGCAGGTGAACACGCCCGGGTTGCACAGGCAGCAGCGCTGGGTGTGTCAATGATACCCCAGGTGTACCCAGGTGTGCCAGGTGTGTTACCTGTGCAGGTGAACACGCCCGGGTTGCACAGGCAGTAGCGCTGGGTGTGTCAGTGATACCCCAGGTGTGCCAGGGCTGTGCCCAGGTGTGCCAGGTGTGTTACCTGTGCAGGTGAACACGCCCGGGTTGCACAGGCAGTAGCGCTGGGTGTGTCAGTGATACCCCAGGTGTGTCAGTGATACCCCAGGTGTGTCAGGGCTGTGCCCAGGTGTGTCAGTGATACCCCAGGTGTGTCAGTGATACCCCAGGTGTGTCAGGGCTGTGCCCAGGTGTGTCAGTGATACCCCAGGTGTGTCAGTGATACCCCAGGTGTGCCCAGGTGTGCCAGGTGATCTCACCTGTGCAGGTGAACACGCCCGGGTTGCACAGGCAGTAGCGCTGGGTGTGTCAGTGATACCCCAGGTGTGCCCAGGTGTGCCAGGTGTACCAGGGCTGTGCCCAGGTGTGCCAGGTGTGTTACCTGTGCAGGTGAACACGCCCGGGTTGCACAGGCAGTAGCGCTGTGCGAACGCCTCCATCATCCGATCGATTTTCTGCGCCTCCCCCGGCAGCCGGAAACTCCACAGGAACTGCCTGGAACGTTCCGGAAAAAAAAATCACACCTGGGCTTACCTGGGACTCACCTGGAATCACCTGAAACACCTGGAAAATTCCCCAAAAAATCACCTGGAAAATTCCCCAAAAAATCACCTGGAATTACCTGAAACCCCTCCCCAAAATCCACCTGAGCTCCCACAGGAACTGCCTGGAACGTTCCGGAAAGAAACACACCTGGGGTTACCTGGAGCTACCTGGGACTCACCTGGGACATCTCAAGTCCACCTGAGAGCCCTCCCAGGTCACTCTCAGGTGCCCCAAACCCCCCCAGGTGAGTCTCCCTCACTCCCTGGTGAGTCCTCAGGCCCCCCCAGGTACCCCCAGGTGTGTTCCAGATGTGCCCAGGTACCCCCAGGTGTGCCCAGGTGTGTCCCATCCCCCCCCAAGGTACTCAGGTGCCTCCAGGTGTACCCAGGTGTCCCCAGGTGAGTCTCAGGTGCCACCAGGTGAATCCTCAGCCCCCCCAGGTGCCCCCAGGTGTGCCCAGGTGTGTCCCCTGGTGTGCCCAGGTGTGCCCAGGTGTCCCAAGGTGCCCCCAGGTGTGCCCAGGTGTGCCCAGGTGTGTTCCAGGTGTCCCAAGGTGCCCCCAGGTGTGCCCAGGTGTGCCCAGGTGTGCCCAGGTGTCCCAAGGTGCCCCTAGGTGTGTCCAAGGTGTGCCCAGATGCTCCCAGGTGCCCCCAGGTATGCCCAGGTGTGTCCCAGGTGAGTCTCAGGTGCCCCCAGGTGTGCCCAGGTGTGTTCCCAGGTGTGCCCAGGTGTGTCACAACCCCCCCAGGTGTCTCTAGGTGTGTTGCCAGCTGTGCCCAGCTGTGCCCAGGTGTGTCCCCAGATGTCCCCAGGTGTGTCCCCAGATGTCCCCAAATGTGCCCAGGTGTGCCCAGGTGTCTCCAGGTGTCCCCAGGTGTGCCCAGGTGTGCCCAGGTGCCCCCAGGTGTGCCCAGGTGTGCCCAGGTGATCTCACCTGAGCGCCTGCACCAGGTTGAGGTCGGTGAACTCGTGCAGGTCCACGAAGGCGTGGAGCACGCCCAGGTTAAACTCCTCCCTAGGGGCGGGGCCAGCTGTCAATCACACCTGGCCACGCCCCCACTGTCAGGCACCCATGCGCCAGCCCAGCCCAGTCTTCTGTCAATCATCCCTGGCCACGCCCACCTCATTATTCACAATTTATACAGCCCAGCCCTGCCCGCTGTCAAGCATCCCTGGCCACGCCCACTCCATTAATCATTCCTGGCCCTGCCCACTCTGTCAATCACCCAGGCACCAGCCCATGGGGTCCCCTGTCAATCATCCCTGGCCACGCCCACTGTCATTCACCCAGTCCAGTCCCGCACCTGTCAATCACAATGGGTTGAGGCTTTGCCACGCCCACATGTCATAAACCCCGCCCACTGCTGTCAATCATTGTTTGCAGTCCCTCCCAATCCCCTCCCAGTCCCTCCCAGCCCCTCCCAGTCCATCCCAGTACATCCCAGTCCCCCCTTAACCCCTCCCAGTCCCTCCCAGTATATCCCAGTCCATCCCAGTCCCCCATTAACCCCTCCCAGTCCATCCCAGTATATCCCAGTCCATCCCAGTCCCCCATTAACCCCTCCCAGTCCATCCCAGTATATCCCAGTACATCCCAGTCCCCCCTTAACCCCTCCCAGTCCCTCCCAGTCCATCCCAGTCCATCCCAGTGGCTCCCAATCCCCTCCCAGTCCATCCCAGTCCCCCCTTAACCCCTCCCAGTCCCTCCCAGTCCATCCCAGTCCATCCCAGTGCCTCCCAATCCCCTCCCAGTCCATCCCAGTCCCCCCTTAACGCCTTCCAGTCCATCCCAGTATATCCCAGTCCCACCCAGTATATCCCAGTATATCCCAGTACATCCCAGTCCCCCATTAACCCCTCCCAGTCCCTCCCAGTCCGTCCCAGTATATCCCAGTCCGTCCCAGTGCCACCTCTCGCCCAGGTAATCGCCTGTTGCTGTTTTGGTCAGCCCCTCCCAGTCCCTCCCAGTATATCCCAGTACATCCCAGTCCCCCATTAACCCCTCCCCGTCCCTCCCAGTATATCCCAGTCCCTCCCAGTCCCCTCTTAACCCATCGCAGTCCCTCCCAGTCCCTCCCAGTCCCTCCCAGTCCCCCATTAACCCCTCCCAGTATATCCCAGTCCCTCCCAGTATATCCCAGTCCGTCCCAGTCCATCCCAGTGCCACCTCTCGCCCAGGTAATCACCGATGGCCGTTTTGTTCAGCCCCTCCCAGTCCCTCCCAGTCCCTCATTAACCCCTCCCAGTCCATCCCAGTCCCCCCTTAACCCCTCCCAGTCCTTCCAGTCCATCCCAGTCCCTCATTAACCTCTCCAAGTCCGTCCCAGTATATCCCAGTCCATCCCAGTCCCCCATTAACCCCTCCCAGTCCCTCCCAGTCCCTCCCAGTCCCCCCTTAACCCCTCCCAGTCCATCCCAGTCCCTCCCAGTCCCTCCCAGTCCCCCATTAACCCTCCCAGTCCCTCCCAGTCCATCCCAGTGGCTCCCAATCCCCTCCCAGTCCATCCCAGTCCCCCATTAACCCCTCCCAGTCCCTCCCAGTCCATCCCAGTCCCCCATTAACCCCTCCCAGTCCCTCCCAGTCCCTCCCAGTCCATCCCAGTGGCTCCCAATCCCCTCCCAGTCCCTCCCAGTCCCCCATTAACCCCTCCCAGTTCTTCCCAGTCCATCCCAGTCCCCCATTAACCCCTTCCAGTATATCCCAGTCCCTCCCAGTATATCCCAGTCCCTCCCAGTCCCCATTAACCCCTCCCAGTATATCCCAGTCTGTCCCAGTGCCACCTCTCGCCCAGGTAATTGCCTATGGCCGTTTTGTTCAGCCCCTCCCAGTCCCTCCCAGTCCATCCCAGTCCCCCATTAACCCCTCCCAGTATATCCCAGTCCCTCCCAGTATAACCCAGTCCATCCCAGTCCCTCCCAGTATATCCCAGTCCGTCCCAGTGGCACCTCTCTCCCAGGTAATCTCCTATGGCCGTTTTGTTCAGCCCCTCCCAGTCCCTCCCAGTACATCCCAGTCCCCTCCCGGTCCCTCCCAGTATATCCCAGCCCATCCCAGTATATTCCAGTACATCCCAGTCCCCCATTAACCTCTCCCAGTCCCTCCAATCCACCCCAGTATATCCCAGTACATCCCAGTCCCCCCTTAACCCCTCCCAGTCCATCCCAGTCCCTCCCAGTCCCTCCCAGTCCCCCATTAACCCTCCCAGTCCCTCCCAGTCCATCCCAGTGGCTCCCAATCCCCTCCCAGTCCCTCCCAGTCCCCCCTTAACCCCTCCCAGTATATCCCAGTATATCCCAGTATATCCCAGTGTCCCTCCCAGTATATCCCAGTCCCCCATTAACCCCTCCCAGTCCCTCCCAGTCCATCCCAGTGGCTCCCAATCCCCTCCCAGGCCCTCCCAGTATATCCCAGTCCATCCCAGTCCCCCGTTAACCCCTCCCAGTCCCTCCCAGTATATCCCAGTATATCCCAGTATATCCCAGTGCCACCTCTCTCCCAGGTAATCTCCGATGGCCGTTTTGTTCAGCCCCTCCCAGTCCCTCCCAATCCATCCCAGTCCCCCATTAACCCCTCCCAGTATATCCCAGTCCCTCCCAGTATAACCCAGTCCATCCCAGTGGCTCCCAATCCCCTCCCAGTCCCTCCTTAACCCCTCCCAGTCCCTCCCAGTATATCCCAGTCCCTCCCAGTCCCCCGTTAACCCCTCCCAGTATATCCCAGTATATCCCAGTCCCTCCCAGTCCCTCCCAGTCCCCCGTTAACCCCTCCCAGTATATCCCAGTCCATCCCAGTCCATCCCAGTCCCCCATTAACCCCTCCCAGTATATCCCAGTCGGTCCCAGTGGCACCTCTCGCCCAGGTAATCGCCGATGGCCGTTTTGTTCAGCCCCTCCCAGTCCCTCCCGATCCCCTCCCAATCCCCTCCCAGTCCATCCCAGTCTGTCCCAGTCCCCCCTTAACCCCTCCCAGTCCCTCCCAGTCCCTCCCAGTCCCTCCCAGTCCCTCCCAGTATATCCCAGTCCCTCCCAGTCCATCCCAGTCCGTCCCAGTTCCCCTTTAGCCCCTCACAGTCCCCCCTTAACCCGTCCCATTCCCCCTCTAACCCCTCCCAGTCCATCCCAGTCTGTTCCAATCTGCTCCCAGTCCCTCCCAGTATATCCCAGTCCATCCCAGTCCCCCATTAACCCCTCCCAGTCCCTCCCAGTCCCTCCCAGTCCATCCCAGTGGCTCCCAATCCCCTCCCAGTCCCTCCCAGTCCCCCATTAACCCCTCCCAGTTCTTCCCAGTCCATCCCAGTCCCCCATTAACCCCTTCCAGTATATCCCAGTCCCTCCCAGTATATCCCAGTCCCTCCCAGTCCCCCATTAACCCTTCCCAGTATATCCCAGTCCGTCCCAGTGCCACCTCTCGCCCAGGTAATTGCCTATGGCCGTTTTGTTCAGCCCCTCCCAGTCCCTCCCAGTCCATCCCAGTCCCCCATTAACCCCTTCCAGTATATCCCAGTCCCTCCCAGTATATCCCAGTCCCTCCCAGTCCCCCATTAACCCCTCCCAGTATATCCCAGTCTGTCCCAGTGCCACCTCTCGCCCAGGTAATTGCCTATGGCCGTTTTGTTCAGCCCCTCCCAGTCCCTCCCAGTCCATCCCAGTCCCCCATTAACCCCTCCCAGTATATCCCAGTCCCTCCCAGTATAACCCAGTCCATCCCAGTCCCTCCCAGTATATCCCAGTCCGTCCCAGTGGCACCTCTCTCCCAGGTAATCTCCTATGGCCGTTTTGTTCAGCCCCTCCCAGTCCCTCCCAGTACATCCCAGTCCCCTCCCGGTCCCTCCCAGTATATCCCAGCCCATCCCAGTATATTCCAGTACATCCCAGTCCCCCATTAACCTCTCCCAGTCCCTCCAATCCACCCCAGTATATCCCAGTACATCCCAGTCCCCCCTTAACCCCTCCCAGTCCCTCCCAGTCCCCCATTAACCCTCCCAGTCCCTCCCAGTCCATCCCAGTGGCTCCCAATCCCCTCCCAGTCCCTCCCAGTCCCCCCTTAACCCCTCCCAGTCCTTCCCAGTACATCCCAGTCCCCCATTAACCCCTCCCAGTATATCCCAGTATATCCCAGTATATCCCAGTATATCCCAGTATATCCCAGTCCATCCCAGTCCCCCGTTAACCCCTCCCAGTCCCTCCCAGTATATCCCAGTATATCCCAGTATATCCCAGTGCCACCTCTCTCCCAGGTAATCTCCGATGGCCGTTTTGTTCAGCCCCTCCCAGTCCCTCCCAATCCATCCCAGTCCCCCATTAACCCCTCCCAGTATATCCCAGTCCCTCCCAGTATAACCCAGTCCATCCCAGTGGCTCCCAATCCCCTCCCAGTCCCTCCTTAACCCCTCCCAGTCCCTCCCAGTATATCCCAGTCCCTCCCAGTCCCCCGTTAACCCCTCCCAGTATATCCCAGTATATCCCAGTCCATCCCAGTCCCTCCCAGTCCCCCGTTAACCCCTCCCAGTATATCCCAGTCCATCCCAGTCCATCCCAGTCCCCCATTAACCCCTCCCAGTATATCCCAGTATATCCCAGTGCCACCTCTCTCCCAGGTAATCTCCGATGGCCGTTTTGTTCAGCCCCTCTCCCTTGTAGAGGAAGCGCGCGATGTCCTCGGCCGTGTGCCGGAGCAGCTCCTGCTCCACCAGGAACTGGATCCCCTGCAAAACCCAAAATTCCCCAAATTCACAACATTCCAAACCATCCCCAACAAATTCCCAAAAAAATTCCCACCCAAAAAGCCAAAAATTCCCACGGGAAAACCTCAAAATTCGCGGTTTTTATGGCGAACATTCGTAAAAAAAATTCGCATTTTGAAGCGATAAAAGCGCCCAAAATTCCCCCCAAAATTTCCACCCAAAATTTCAAAACGTTCCCCCAAAATTCCCAACCGAAATTGCCTCAATATTCTTCCCAAAATTCCCCCAAAAACTCCCCCCAAACGCCCAAAACTTCCTAAAATTCCCCCCACAAAATTCCCCAAATTTCTTCCCAAAATTCCCCCAAACTTCCAAATTTTTCCCCAAATTTTTCCCCCAAACTCCCAAAAATTACCCCACAAAATTCCCCCAAAAATTCTCTCTCCATTTCCCAAAATTCTCCAAAATTCCCTGGAAAAAAAAAAAAAAAAAAAAACAAACCCAAAATCTTCTCCAAAATTGCCCCCAAATTCCCCAAAAAATTCCAAATTAAATCCCCCAAAATCCCCTCAAATTCCTAAATTTCCCCCAAACCCTATAAATTCCCTCAAAATTCCCCAAAAAATTCCCAAAATTTCCCCCCAAGTAAAAAAAAATCCCCCCCAAAATTTCCCCAAAAAATCCCTGGAAAATTCTGAAAAAATCCCCAAAATTTCTCCCAAAATTCCCAAATTTTCTCCTGAAATTCCCAAATTTTTTCCTAAATTCCCAAATTTTCTCCCAAATTTCCCCAAATTTCTCAATTTTTCCCCAAATTTCCCCTCTGACCTTTTTGGGGTCCATGTTGAATTTCTTGCGGCCCATCCCCATCTTGCGGTTCCGCTGCAGCGTCTTGCTGGAAATTCCCAAAATTTGGGGATTTTGGGGAATTTTGGGGATTTTTGGGACATTTTGGGAAAATTTTGGGGAAATTTTCAGGAACTTTGGGAGAATTTTGGGGTGAAAAATGGGAATTTTATGGGAATTTTGGGGGATTTTGGAGGAAATTTTGGGGGAAATTTTGGGGCAAAATTGAGGAATTTTGGGGGGGGTTTGGGACATTTGGGGGAAAATATTTTTGGGAATTTGGGGGAAAATTTTGGATATTTGAAGGTCAAAAATCAGAATTTTGGGGAGAATTTTTGGGTCAAAATTAGGAATTTTTGAGGGTCGCAAATGGGAATTTTTGGGAATCTGAGGGGAAATTTTGGGATTTTTTGGGTGCATTTTTGGGAATTTTTAAAATATTTTGGGGCTATTTTCAGGATATTTTTGTGATTTTTCAGGAATATTTTTTGGGAATATTTTTTTGGGCATTTTTGGGTTATATTTGGAATATTTTTGAAATATTTTGGGGTTGTTTTGGGGATATTTTTGGGATATTTTTGGGCTGTTTCGGGTGCGTTTCGGGGAATATTTTGAGGTTGTTTTTCGGGATAAATTTGGGATATTTTTGGAATAAATTTAGAATATTTTTGGGATATTTTTGGGATATTTTCGGGATATTTTCGGGAGTATTTCAGGATATTTTGGGGGTGTTTTAGGGAATATTTTGGGGTTATTTTGAGGCTATTTTGGGGTTTTTTGGGGGATATTTTTGGGATATTTTTGGGCTGTTTTGGGGAATATTTTGGGTGTGTTTTTGGGATATTTTGGGGCTAGTTTTGGAATAAATTTGGAATATTTTTGGGATATTTTTGAGTGTGTTTTGGGTGTGTTTGGGGGTACTTTGGAGAATATTTTGGGGATATTTTTTTGGATAAATTTGGGATATTTTGGGGATAAATTTGGGATATTTTTGGGGCTATTTTTGGGGACATTTTGGGGATATTTTTGGGACTATTTCAGGATATTTTGGGGTTGCTTTGGGGAATATTTTGGGGCTGGTTTTGAGGCTATTTTTGGAATAAATTTGGGATATTTTTGAGATATTTTTGGGGCTATTTTGGGTGTGTTTTGGGGATATTTTTGAGATAAATTTGGGATATTTGTGGGGCTATTTTGGGGTTGTTTTGGGGATATTTTTGGGATATTTTTGGGATATTTTTGGGATAAATTTGGGATATTTTTGGCGCTATTTTGGAGTTGTTTTGGCGATATTTTTGAGATATTTTTGGGATATTTTTGGGGCTATTTTGGGGTTGTTTTGGGGATATTTTTGGGATATTTTTGGGATATTTTTGGGATATTTTTGGGATAAATTTGGGATATTTTTGGGGCTATTTTGGGGTTGTTTTGGGGATATTTTTGGGATATTTTTGGGATAAATTTGGGATATTTTTGGGATAAATTTGGGATTTTTTTGGGATAAATTTGGGATATTTTTGGGGCTATTTTGGGGTTGTTTTGGGGATATTTTTGGGATATTTTTGGGATAAATTTGGGATATTTTTGGGGCTATTTTGGCATTGTTTTGGGGATATTTTTGAGATATTTTTGGGATAATTTTGGGATATTTTTGGCGCTATTTTGGGGTTGTTTTGGGGATATTTTTGAGATATTTTTGGGGCTATTTTGGGGTTGTTTTGGGGATATTTTTGGGATATTTTTGAGATAAATTTGGGATATTTTTGGGGCTATTTTGGGGTTGTTTTGGGGACATTTTTGGGGTGCTTTGGGTGCGTTCTGGGGAACATTCCGAGGTTGCTTTGAGGATATTTCTGGGACATTTTCAGGAGTATTTCAGGGTGTTTTTGGGATGAATTTGGGATATTTTTGGGGCTATTTTGGGGTTGTTTTGGGGATATTTTTGAGATATTTTTGGGATAAATTTGGGATATTTTTGGGATAAATTTGGGATATTCTTGGGGCTATTTTGGGGTTGTTTTGGGGATATTTTGGGGATATTTTTGGGATAAATTTGGGATATTTTTGGCGCTATTTTGGGGTTGTTTTGGGGATATTTTTGGGATATTTTTGGGATAAATTTGGGATATTTTTGGGGCTATTTTGGGGTTGTTTTGGGGATATTTTTGGGGATATTTTTGAGATAAATTTGGGATATTTTTGGGGCTATTTTGGGGTTGTTTTGGGGATATTTTGGGGTTGTTTTGGGGACATTTTTGGGGTGCTTTGGGTGCGTTCTGGGCAACATTCCGAGGTTGCTTTGAGGATATTTTTGGGACATTTTTGGGACATTTTCAGGAGTATTTCAGGGTGTTTTTGGGGTGAATCTGGGCTATTTGGGGGCCGTTCCGGGGTATTTGGGCGTGCCTGACCTGCCCTCGTTGGCCTCGAGCCCCTCGACCTCGCTGATGGCCTCGCTGAGCTCGTCCCGCAGGCGCTGGATCTCCCCCAGCAGCTCCTGCTTGCGCCGCCGGATGGACTCCAGCTCGCGCCGCTCCTCGGGCGACAGGTCCGGGGGCACTGCGGGCACACCCGGGCATCAGCACACCTGGGGGCACGCCTGGCACACCTGGGTACGGCTCTGGCACGGCTGGACCCGCGCCAGGGACCGCGCTCTGGGAGATTTTTGGGATATTTGGATGCCTGGGCACGGCCACAGCGCACCTGGGCACACCTGGAGTGGTCCTGGGTACAGCACTGGCACACCTGGGTACACCTGGGCACACCTGGGTACTGCCCTGGCACACCTGGGTACACCTGGGCACACCTGGGTACTGCCCTGGCACACCTGGGTACACCTGGGCACACCTGGGTACTGCCCTGGTACACCTGGGTACACCTGGGCACACCTGGGTACTGCCCTGGCACACCTGGGCACAGCTGGGTACAGCCCTGGCACACCTGGGCACACCTGGGCACACCTGGGTACTGCCCTGGCACACCTGGGCACAGCTGGGTACTGCCCTGGTACACCTGGGCACACCTGGGTACTGCCCTGGCACACCTGGGCACAGCTGGGTACAGCCCTGGCACACCTGGGCACACCTGGGCACACCTGGGTACTGCCCTGGCACACCTGGGCACAGCTGGGTACTGCCCTGGTACACCTGGGCACACCTGGGCACACCTGGGTACTGCCCTGGCACACCTGGAGTGGTCCTGGGTACTGCCCTAGCACACCTGGGCACACCTGGGTACTGCCCTGGCACACCTAGGTACACCTGGGCACACCTGGGCACACCTGGGCACACCTGGGTACTGCCCTGGCACACCTGGGCACACCTGGGCACACCTGGGCACACCTGGGTACACCTGGGCACAGCCCCAGGAGCTCCACAATGGGAGATTTGGATCCCTGACCACGCCCACATTACGTCTGGCCACGCCCACATCACACCTGGGCACACCTGGACACGCCCACACTGTCCTGACCACGCCCACATCACACCTGGCCATGCCCACGCCCATTGCACACCTGGCCACCCTTTCATTGACCACGCCCCTTCTCCAATCAAGCCACGCCCCCTCATTCAAACCTTACTTCACCCTCTCATAGGCCACGCCCCTTTCTTCATATTAAGAAGTTTGGGCGTGGTCTGACCTAAAGGGGCGTGGCCATTACAAGAACAGGGGGCTCGTTCCAAAGGGCGTGGTCTAATTAGAATCAGCGAGTGGGCGTGGTTTGATACAAAGAGGGCGTGGTTGTTGAAAAGGGGCGGGGTTTCAAATGAGGGGCGTGGCCACCTCGCCCCTCATTGAATACTGACCCCATCCCCTCATGATTAGCCCCGCCCACCCACGTGTCCCACCCCTCCCATTTTCCCGCCGCGCCCACCACGTGACCGCTCCTCGCCCCGCCATTGGCCGCCGCCTCACGAACCCCGCGCCCCCCCCCCCCCTTTCCCCTCACGTTCCCCTCACGATTTTACCGCCCGGCTCCGGCGCCCGCCCCCGTTCCCGCTCCGCATCCCGCCCGTCCCCGCCGCCCTCAGCGGCCTCACCGTAAACTCCGTCCTCCATGGCGGCCCCGGGGCCGCTGGGCCGCGGCCGCTCCGCTGCTCCCGCCCCGCTCCGCCCGCCCCGCCGGGCCCGGGCCCGCTCCGGCACCGCCACACGGCGGCTCCCGCCCGTCCGCGCCGCCGCCGCCAATCAGCGCCGCGCTAACGGTGAGTGACGGGCGGCTTGGCCAGTAAGAGGCGTGGAAAGGCGGGAGCATTGCCTTAACGAATGAGAGTGCGTCGTGGTGTGATTGGCAGCTGAGTCGACCAATCTGAAAGCTGTAAGGCGGGGCAGCATTTGTATTGTATGATTGACAGCTCATTCAGCCAATAGCAACGGGAGTTCGCTGAAGGGGCGGGTATTCACGCTTTGATGGGCGTTTTGCTGCGTGCTTATTAATATTAATGAGGGTTATTAATATTAATGAGGTTCCCTGGGGTTCTGCGGTTCCTTTCTGCGTTCCAAATGTCCCAAATGTCCCCAAACCGCCCAAATTCCCCGAATTCCCACAAAACAAACCCAAAATGGCCCCAAAAAGACCAAAATTTCCTGAAATCCCCCCAATTGTCCCCAAACCTCCCAAATTCGCTATAATGACCCCAAAACAGCCCCAAATGTCCCCAAATTCCCACAATTCCCCAAAATGGCCCCAAATTTTCCCCAAAACGCCCCCAAATTCCCACAAAAGTCCACAAAATCGTCCAAAATTAACCAAATTTCCCAAAATTCCCCAAAATGTCTGAAATTTCACCAAAATTTCCCGTTTTTCACGCTTGGTTTTTATTGGAAAGAGCGAAATTCCCGTAAAAATTCGCATGCGGGGGGCGGGGCTTGGGCCTGGAGGGGGCGGGGTTAAAGGCAGGGGTGTGGCCAACCCCCCGGGGGCGTGGTTTGGTCACAAACGGGGCGTGGCCACAGCAGGGTGTGGGGGGAAGGGGCGTGGCCTGAGCTGGGTGAGGGGCGGGGTTTGATGGGAGGGAAGAAAGGGGCGTGGTCTGGTCAAGGGGGCGGGGTTTGGTAAAAGGGGGCGGGGCCTGGGCGGTCCCGGGGGGGGCTCCCGATGATCCCAGCCCCCCCCAAAGGCGCTGGGTAACTGGGACGGACTGGGACAAACTGGGACAAACTGGGACAAACTGGGACAAACTGGTCCCACATCAGGCAGTGAACTGGTCCAAACTGGTCCAAACTGGTGCAGATCGGTCCAGGGTAACTGGGACAAACTGGTCCAAACTGGGATTGGAAAGCTGGGGGATACTGGGCCAGGGAAACTGGGAGTTACTGGTCCAAACTGGGACCAAGTGGTCCAGGGAACTGGGAGTTACTGGTCCAAACTGGTCCAAACTGGCCCAGGGAACTGGGAGTTACTGGTCCAAACTGGTTCAGACTGGTCCAGGGTAACTGGGACAAACTGGTCCCATATCAGGCAGTGAACTGGTCCAAACTGGTCCAGATTGGTCCAGGCAAACTGGGAATTACTGGTCCAAACTGGTCCAGACAAACTGGGATTTACTGGTCCAAACTGGTCCAAGAAACTGGGACAAACTGGTCTAAACCGGTCCAGGGTAACTGGGACAAACTGGTCCCATATCAGGCAGTGAACTGGTCCAAACTGGTCCAAACTGGTCCAGACTGGTCCAGGCAAACTGGGATTTACTGGTCCAAACTGGTCCAAGAAACTGGGACAAACTGGTCTAAACCGGTCCAGGGTAACTGGGACAAACTGGTCCCATATCAGGCAGTGAACTGGTCCAAACTGGTCCAAACTGGTCCAAACTGGTCCAAACTGGTCCAGACTGGTGCAGATTAATCCAGGGAACTGGGATTGACTGGTCCAAACTGGTCCAGACTGGTTTATACTGGTGAGGGCATCCCGGGGGTCCCAACCCCCCTTTAAGGCACTGGGACTTGGGGGGGAACGGGGCAAAATTTGGGGGAATTTTGGGTGAAATTTGAGGCAAATTTGGGTGAATTTTGTTGGAATTTTGGATGAATTTTAGGATGAATTTTGGGTGAATTTTGGGGTTATTTTAAGGTGAATTTTTGATGAATTTTCGGGTGAATTTTGAGTGGATTTTGGGTGATTTCGGGTGAATTTAGGGGTGATTTTAGGGTGAATTTTGAGATGATTTTGGGGTATTTGGGGTGAATTTCTGGGTGAATTTTGGGGTAAATTTTAAGTGAATTTTGGGTTAATTTGGGGATTAATTTTGAATTAATTTTGGGGTGATTTGGGGGGAATTTTGAGTGAATTTTTGGGTGATTTTAGATTAAATTATGGATGATTTTTGGGGAGATTTTAGGCTGATTTTTGGGTGAATATTGGAGTAATTTTGGAGTGAATTTTGGGGTGAATTTGGGATGAATTTTCAATTAATTTTGGACTGATTTGGGGGTGATTTTCCCTGATTTTGGGTGAATTTTGGAGAGGATTTTAGAGTGATTTCGTGAGAATTTTGGGGTGATTTTAAGGTGAATTTTGGGCTGATTTTGGGATGATTTGGGGGTGACTTTTGCCTCATTTTTGGGTGGATTTTGGGCTGATTCGGTGTGAAATTAGGGATGGTTTTAGGCTGATTTTCAGGTGAATTTTGGATGAATTTTGGGGTCATTTTGGGGTGAACTTTGGGTGGATTTGGGGTGAATTTTAAATAATTTTCGGGTGGTTTTGGAATTATTTTAATGTGAATGTTTGGGTAATTTTCCGCTGATTTTGAGGTGAAATTTCGGATGAATTTCGGATGAATTTCGGGGTGATTTTGGGGTAAATTTTGGGGTGATTTTGGGGTAATTTTGGGGTGATTTTGGGTGAAATTTGGGGTGAACTTGGGGTAAATTTTGGGGGTGATTTTGGGTGAAATTTGGGGTGAATTTGGGGTAAATTTTGGGGTGATTTTGGGTGAAATTTGGGGTGATTTTGGGTGAAATTTGGGGTTAATTTGGGGTAATTTTGGGGTGATTTGGGGTGAAATTTGGGGTGAATTTGGGGTGATTTGGGGTGAAATTTGGGGTGATTTTGGGGTAATTTTGGGGTGATTTGGGGTGAAATTTGGGGTGAAATTTGGGGTGATTTTGGGGTAATTTTGGGGTGAAATTTGGGGTGAAATTTGGGGTGAAATTTGGGGTGAATTTGGGGTAATTTTGGGGTGATTTGGGGTGAAATTTGGGGTGATTTCGGGCTATTTCACCCCCTCCCCTACACCGGGGTCGTTTTCCTGTTGAGGGTCCCGGTGCCCCCCCCGGGGGTCTCTGCCCCTCCCCCCGCCCCTCCCCCCCCGCCCTGCAGCGTCAGGAAGGCCCCGGGTGGGGGCGGGGCCGTGGGGGGAGGGGCGGGGCCGGGCGTGCCGGGCGGGGGGGGGAGGGGCGCGGCCCCCGGGGGTGGGGGAGGAGGGGGACGAGGCCACGCCCACCCCTCCCGGCCCCTCCCCCCCCCTGCTCAGCGCGTACATGGAAATCTCGGCCGGGGGAGGGGACCCCGAGCCTTTCCCGCGCTGCGGGGGGGGGCGGGGAGGGGTCACGTGACTTCCCGCTGGAGCGCGAGCCCGAGCGCGAGCGGCGGCGCGGGGGGCGCGGCCTGGACAGAGGGGGCGGGGCTTGGCGGGGGAGGAGCGGCGGAGGGGGCGGGGCCGGGGGCGGGGCGGGGGGCGGGGCTTTGCGGTGACGCTCGATGTAGAGATTGACGGCCAGCACGCCGATGGCCTCGGCCAGGATGAAGGACACGCCCCCGAAGTAGAAGCTCCACCCATAGGAGTAGGGGGAGGGGCGGCGCTCCCCGTCCCGCCGGGGGGGGGAGGGGAGACCCCCCCCGGACCCCTCCCCCCCCGCGTTGGCCGAGATGTAAACGATGACGCCGATGATGTTGGAGAGCCCTGGCCAGGAAGGGGTTAAGTGCGTTATTAAGGGGGGGGGAGGGGGGGGGGAGCGTCATTCCTTCATTAATAAAGGAAAAAAAATTAAAATTTTTAATTAAAAATTCGTGTTAAAAAAGCGAATTTTCAAATTTTGGGACGGCGGATTTTTGGGATGAATTTCGGGATTTTTTTTGGGGTGGATTTCAGGATTTTTTGGGGTGGATTTCAGGATTTTTTAGGGATGAATTTCGGGATTTTTTTTGGCGATGAATTTCAGGATTTTTAGGGATGAATTTCGGGATTTTTTTTGGCGATGAATTTCAGGATTTTTTGGGGATGAATTTCAGGATTTTTGGGAATGAATTTCAGGATTTTTGGGGGATGAATTTCAGGATTTTTTTGGGGATGAATTTCAGGATTTTTTGGGGATGAATTTCAGGATTTTTTTGAGATTAATTTCAGGATTTTTTGAGATGAATTTCAGGATTTTTTGGGGATGAATTTCAGGATTTTTTTGGGGTGGATTTCAGGATTTTTTGGGATGAATTTCAGGATTTTTTAGGGATGAATTTCGGGATTTTTTTTGGCGATGAATTTCAGGATTTTTAGGGATGAATTTCAGGATTTTTTTGGGAATGAATTTCAGGATTTTTTGGGATGAATTTCAGGATTTTTTTGGGTATGGATTTCAGGATTTTTTGAGATGAATTTCAGGATTTTTTTGGGATGAATTTCAGGATTTTTTTTAGATGAATTTCAGGGTTCTTTTGGGGATGAATTTCAGGATTTTTTGGGATGAATTTCAGGATTTTTTGGGGATGAATTTCAGGATTTTTGGGAATGAATTTCAGGATTTTTGGGGGATGAATTTCAGGATTTTTTTGGGGATGAATTTCAGGATTTTTTGGGGATGAATTTCAGGATATTTTTGGGGATGAATTTCAGGATTTTTCGGGATGAATTTTAGGAATTTTTTGAGATGAATTTCAGGATTTTTTTGAAATTAATTTCAGGATTTTTAGGGATGAATTTCAGGATTTTTCTGGGATGAATTTCAGGATTTTTTGGGATGAATTTCGGTATGTTTTGGGGGGTGAATTTCAGGATTTTTTCGGGATGAATTTCAGGATTTTTGGGCATGAATTTCAGGATTTTTTGAGATGAATTTCAGGATTTTTTCAGGATGAATTTCAGGATTTTTTGGGATGAATTTCAGGATTTTTTGGGGATGAATTTCAGGATTTTTTGGGGATGAATTTCAGGATTTTTTTGGGGATGAATTTCAGGATTTTTTGGGATGAATTTTGGGGTTTTTAACCCCTGACTCACCCGCGGCCACGAAGAGGATGCCGGGATGGATTTCGGGGATATTTCGATGAATTTTGGAATGGATTTTTTGGGGATATTTTGATGAATTTTGGAATGGATTTTTGGGGATATTTCGATGAATTTTGGAATGGATTTTTGGATGAATTTCAGGATTTTTTGGGATGACTTTCAGGATTTTTTGGATTAATTTTGGGGTTTTTAACCCCTGACTCACCCGCGGCCACGAAGATGATGCCGGGATGGATTTCGGGGATATTTCGATGAATTTTGGAATGGATTTTTTGGGGATATTTTGATGAATTTTGGAATGGATCTTTGGGATGACTTTCAGGATTTTTTGGGATGAATTTTGGGGTTTTAACCCCCGACTCACCCGCGGCCACGAAGAGGATGCCGGCGCCGAGCACGAGGCTGGTGCGGGCGCGCCGCAGCCGCGAGGCCGCCACGCAGAGCCCGCCCAGCAGCAGCAGCACCGCGCTCAGGATCGGGAAAATGCTCGAGGCCCTGACCACGCCTACGCAGAGAAATCGGCCAATCAGGGCGCGGGAGCGACCCCCGGCGGCCAATGGGAGAGCTAAAGGCGGGCGGCCAATCAGAGAGCAGAAACGGAGGGAGGCCGGGAGCTCTGACCAATCAGGGAGCAGTGTGGGAAAGGGATTTTTGAGCGGTGACCAATCCGAGCGCAGCAATGGAGGGGGATCTGGTTTGGGAGTTCTGACCAATCAGAACGCAGCACTGAAAAGGAGGCTGAGAGTTTTGACCAATCAGAGCCCAGCAATGGAAGGGGATCTGGTTTGGGAGTTCTGACCAATCAGAACGCAGCACTGAAAAGGAGGCTGAGAGTTTTGACCAATCAGAGCCCAGCAATAGAGGGGGATCCGGTCTGGAGTTGTGACCAATCAGAGAGCAGTAATGGAGGGGGGGAGGTTTGGGAGCTCTGACCAATCAGAGCACAGTGTTGGAAAGCGATCTGGGAGTTCTGACCAATCAGAGCTCAGCATTGAAAAGGGGTCTGGTTTGGGAGTTCTAACCAATCAGAGCGCGGCGTTGGAAAAGGATCTGTTATCTCCAGCCAATCAGAGAACCAGGAGTGGTTGCCATGGTAACACGAGGCTTTGTGCCAGGCCGTTGCCACGGCAACGGCCGCAGCATCACCGGGACGGTTGCCAGGGCGGTCACGGGGTCGTTGCCATGGCAGCAGCAAAGCTGGGAGGATGCTGGGAGCGTCGCCATGGAAACGGCAGCAGCATCGCTGGCACGGTTGCCATGGAAACGCATGGCTGGGTACCAGGCTGTATGTATGGCAACAGGAGGATGCTGGGAGCGTTGCCATGGCAACAGAAGCCAGGGTTTGGTGCCCACGGTGACACAGTGACACAGTTGCCATGGTGACAGTGACAGTGACAATGACAATGAGAGGGTCGCCATGGTGTCGATGTCCCGGTTGCCATGGTGACAATGCTGGTTGCTATGGTAACTCCTGCAGCAGGCACTCGGCACTGTCAGGGTGACAATGACAATGACAGTGACAGTGACACGGTTACCATGGTTACCATGGTGACAGTGACGCAGTTGCCATGGTGACAGTGACAATGACAATGTTGGTTGCCATGGCAACTCACGCAGCAGGCACTCGGCTCTGTCATGGTGACAATGAGGTGACAATGACAGTGACACAGTTACCATGGTGACAACGACAATGACGCGGTTGCCATGGTGACAATGTCCCCGTTGCCATGGTGACAGTGACAATGTTGGTTGCCATGGTAACTCCCGCAGCAGGCTCTCGGCTCTGTCATGGTGACGATGAGGTGACAATGACAGTGACACAGTTACCATGGTGACAGTGACAATGACAATGACAATGACAATGACAATGACAATGACATGGTTGCCATGGTGACAATGACAATGGCACGGTTGCCATGGTGACAGTGACACGGTTGCCATGGTAACTCACGCAGCAGGTACTCGGCGCTGTCGTGGTGACAATGACAATGACAATGACCCCATCACCATGTCCCTGTTTCCATGGCGACAATGGCACGGTTGCCATGGTGACAGTGACAATGACAATGCCCCCGTTGCCATGGCAACTCACGCAGCAGGTTCTCGGCTCTGTCATGGTGGCAATGAGGTGACAATGACAGTGGCACAGTTACCATGGTGACAACGACAATGACGCGGTTGCCATGGTGACAACGTCCCCGTTGCCATGGTGACAGTGACGGTTGCCATGGTGACAGTGACAATGACAATGTTGGTTGCCATGGCAACCCACGCAGCAGGTTCTCGGCTCTGTCATGGTGGCAATGAGGTGACAATGACAGTGACAGTTACCATGGTGACAGTGACAATGACAATGACTATGGCGATGACACGGTTGCCATGGTGACAATGACAATGACAAAGGCACGGTTGCCATGGTGACAGTGACACGGTTGCCATGGTAACTCACGCAGCAGGTACTCGGCTCTGTCATGGTGGCAATGAGGTGACAATGACAGTGACACAGTTACCATGGTGACAATGACAATGACAATGACAATGACAATGACAATGACGCGGTT